>BLAZ01000999.1:133506-136006 GCA_014633955.1 Acropora tenuis
GATAAGAACTGGATCAGGAAGTTGGCAAATATTATTCAGATGCATTTGTCACATCAGAAACAAAAACAGAGAGAACTGTTTACAGCAAAACTGGCCCATCACCTGAAGCTAGACCAGTTCACCCAAAAGCTGTTCCCTGGGTTATTAGAACTGAAGAGTTACTTTACGTTGTTGACAGGTCAATCTTCCCAAACAGTTCGGACCAATGTTAATGACCTTAAGAATCTACAAATGACTGATATCAATACAGAGGACATGTGCACTCGCTCAGCATTCAATAATTATTACTCTTTCAGTGAACAATCAGTCGGCTATCAATAATATTAATCAGCCAATCAATCCCTTAATAAGTCAGTACTAACATCAAGAAGAGATGTAGCCCTTTTGGCAGTTGACAAATCTACTCACTTCACTCATCATCTTTGTCTTTGCCTCACTGATGTCTGGGTCACTACTTTTCTTATGTACAAGTTCTTTCAGTGTCACTGCATATTCTCGAAGCTGAAGGAGTTAAAAACAGGGACCAATTAGAAATCACAACATAAATGTCACTTTGTTTCAGTTGGAAGTGAAGAGTAATCTAAGAGAACATTTTTTGGAAGTGGAGAGTCAATGCTATCGAACAAACAGTTGATATTTATTTCAATACCTTATAGTTCATAATTTTCCTCAATCTTACAGTGCGACCAGCTGTAAACGCTTCAGGCCAAACATCCTTGGGGACCAATCCATATTTCTCCACAAGATTGATAAGCATATCCCATTGACCACCATCGTTCATAGGGTCGGAGAGCAGAAACATCATCAAACGTCCATCTGGTTCTTCGCCTTTTCTTGCAAGTTCTTCATACACATTAATGAAAAAGTATGCCCTTTCAATTCTGTCCCAGAAGTAGAGATATTGCTGGCTGAATTCAAAGTCTTCCAGATTGCAATGCTGGACAAACTTTTGTCGAATTGCATTCAAGAATGCAAAAATCCAACATCTCCCTGATGACCGCTGGTTGGTGATGGGTTTAACTTCTTTTACCTGAGATTACACAATAGTTGACTTTGGAGAGAGGCAAAAAAACTTAGAGTGTGTGGAATTATGAAAATGTCTGTAGGATACATTCGGCAGCATTATGGTACATACAGCGACATAAAATTGATTAATATTATTATTTTACTTCACTAAGACTTGCTTTTCTGCAAGCCAACCCTTTCTATCTTGAATAATATTAGATTGATTCATATTCAAGTGCTTATAAAGAGTTTCTTTGCAGTCACGTTTGGTGTCTGCTTGGATTTTCCAAAATTAACATGGAACTTGAATTCACAATCTGTTGACAACCACAATGCATGGCGTGTTGGCCAGCATCCCTCAACAAAAAAACACAAATTAAGAAAATCCAATTCAAATTTTGGAATAATAAGAAAATCTAACGAAAATAACTCGCTACTAACATGAGAATAAATAAGACAAG
The DNA here is from genome assembly GCA_014633955.1 of Acropora tenuis. Lineage (NCBI taxonomy): Eukaryota > Metazoa > Cnidaria > Anthozoa > Scleractinia > Acroporidae > Acropora > Acropora tenuis. Next base: position 134,973 of record BLAZ01000999.1, read on the forward strand.
AATGCTTCTGATAATTTTCGTCAAGAGTCCGTTTCTTTTAAAAAACAGGGAGCTCAACTAAAATCCACCCGTTGAATTTTGCGTTCATACCTTGTGTTTGAAAACGTGGTTCACCGATTCTGCTACATTTCTGTTTAGACACACTTCAAGTGGGTCGTATTGTGTCCCTACATTCTGAACCACAAGGTTTTTTTCATCACTTTCGAAAGCTGTTTGTATTTTTGTCAAAAGAGCTTTTTCAATACCAGCGTCCGCCATCTTGAGGTAGATTTAGTAAAGGCGTTGTTTGACGCTCCTGATAATTTGGTTCCAGTCCTTTTCAAGCACTTTTTAAGACGCCCACGGCCAGGTTGGACAGCATTAACCATAGACAAATAAATCATCCGCAACGTAATGATGAATGAGGAGTGAAATCAAGACTTTGTTGTGGATGTTATCGAGTACACCTCAGGATTGTTCACTTTTAAGGCTTTAAACTTTCATGAATGTTTTTCTTTGAACATTGGATTGATCGGTGTTATGTATTTTAATGAGTGTAATTACCACAATCCTAGCTACTCGAATCCAACACCAATTTCTCTGCTATGAACACGGGACGAGCAGGTCCATAGTGCCGCACATCGTGCAACTGCTTAAAGAAATAACCTGGCAACTTTGCTTAGTGCGCGTGTCCGTCATGAAGTGTGCATCAAAACTTCTGGAACGAGCGCATACGTAGACAGAAACAAACAACGGAACTGGCGGCGGTACGTCCAAATGTGTTGCCAGAATGTTGTGCCCTGGACATGCATACTGTGATTTAGGCTTACACGATATTATACTCAAAAGACGATAAGACGCTATTTTCCTCTAAAATACTTCAAAGATGACGGAAAAATTATTTCTGTTAATTACCTGGGTCGTTCCACTTCATATTTATTTATATTTATCTGTTTCTTATCTGACTTTTTCATATTTTTATTAACTAGTTTTTATAGTGACCTCAAATGATTTTATATCGTTTCTTTAGGAGACCCTTGATATAGGGCTAACCT
>BLAZ01000999.1:265880-270880 GCA_014633955.1 Acropora tenuis
TTGAACGATCAATATGGCTGCTAATTGCTGAAGGGCTATTTTGCATAATAATATGATCCAATATGGCCGCCTTAAACAATGTGGTCATTGGGTACCATGCAGTTTCCATTCACACTCTAATTTCATCCAAAATGACCATTGTTTCTTTGTTTTTCTTTAAATTATGGCTACCGTGGCGTCATATGCATCATTTCGTATTCAATATGGAAGCGCTTGTAAGTTTTGTTACATCAATGGAAGTACTGTGGTAATATAATCATTCTCCATGAAACTAAATAGAAAGTTCAAGTTTATTTCTTACCTGCAGAAATCAAGATGAACTAATGCCATTGTTCCAAGTTGCTTGTAGAAGACACTCCAAACTTCAAAGTTTATGAAAATAAACTCAGTGAAATAAATATTCCACGTTTATTTGTTCCTCACAGTCTCTTGAGATTATATTAGCATGTCACCACCTTTTTCCAACATTGGTGTCATTTTCTTGCGCTCATTGACTTTATGCATGCAGCATTGTTCTGCCTACTGGTAACCTTGAAGGGTTGAAAGGCGCAAACGAATTATTCTTAGCTTTTATTTTTAATCGGAAGTTTTGTGTTTTCCCACTAATTTGCACCTGGACAGACTTAATTAAAATGTGAATAGCTACTTGAACAAAAACAGAACGCTAACTGTCTTTTTTTCATTTGGGTTTAGCTACCAGGCCGCCTACTAGCCCACTATTTATGATCAAATTGAAAATACTGTCAAGAATAATAAATTGGGTGATTAAATGTGTCACGTAACATAGAGTTTTCGCTTAACCCGGCAATCATTCGAACTAGCAGGATCATATGCTCCTCCTGGCGTGTGTCACACATTTCAACGAATTTCACTCAGCGCGTGACCATCTCAAATTTATATCATTCTTTCTAGGTGAAACTCGAAAACGTACCACTTCAAGACTTATTAAGATACCTGTAATTTTAAATCTCAGACTATGCAGAAATGTGTGATACGTTTCACACAAAAAAAATATGTTTTGAAAAAAGTTCTAGGGTCGTGCGAGGAATTTTGAGTTCCTGTAGCACCCGCAAGTGCTAGCTCGCTTACTTGATTGCATCATTTGCTGGCCTCTCTGATCCCCGATCAGAGGACATCCACTGAGGATGAAGCCAAGGCGTTCAGTCTCTCTATAAGGCTTTAGCAGGAACGCAACTCCCTACTGTACTACCCTATAAGCGAGCTCACATAACGCACAACCCACACGACAATGCTATGGTGTACTTATTTCATTTATATGAAACTCAATTTGATTTCGCTCAATTGTGGCATTCTTTCCATCGTTTCGATGTTGACTTTCCATAGTACGCATGCGCATAACGTGAGTTGTGAAAACATTGAATACTAATAGAAAAGCGCCTAGTTGATTAACGAAGAGTATTTCGGAAAATTCTGAGGCTATAAAGAAAAGCGGAGCCAAATTGAGAAACTTCGATTAGAAAACGCTATGATGAAGAAATGTTTCTTGTACTCAAATGGAGAAATTATTTCCATTTAGATCAGTTCTTGATTAGACCAAATTTAAAACACTATTCATTGAATTAGCGCTGGTAAGCAAAAAACTGAGAAATGAAGGATTGTTGCATTACTTTTTCAAAAAGAAACTGAAAGTTAAATAACCCATTACATGACCTCATGACGACCCTAGGTTCCACGTATTACCACTTTACTTACCCACTACTACCCCCATGGGCTTCAGGTATTACCACCTTCCACCTTACCCACTACCACCCCATGGGCTTCAGGTATTACCACCGTCAGCCTTACCCCCTATCACCCCCATGGGCTTCAGGTATTACCACCTTCCACCTTACCCACTACCACCCCATGGGCTTCAGGTATTACCACCGTCAGCCTTACCCCCTATCACCCCTATGGGCTTCAGGTATTACCACCTTCAGCCTTACAAACTACTACCCCCCTTGGCTTCAGGCATTACCACCTTCAACCCTACAACCCGTCCAAACATATGTTTCTGTCAATGCTTTATATTGGTGGAGTTTAATTTAAGCTAAATTGTGGGACAAGGTATTTTTCTTGCATGGCAAGTCAAAGCCAATTCATTTGTGGCTGACCTTTCTTGCTTGAAATAGAACTTCCTGTTTTTCAGTTGCAGCGTGTTTGTATATGTACTGGTGCTGGTAAAGCTAAACTTCGATTTGAAATTTCCTTTGTACGCATGCGCAGCAGCTGTGGACATTTTGTTTATTATCCATGCTTTAATTGATTTCTTTTTTAACGCTTTTATTTTCTTAGTAACCAACTCATTGGTCGATCCTCTCAAAGAGTTTTCATCAAGTAGAGTGTTCTTCTGATGTCTTTTCTAGTCCTACCACCTTGGTAAACTTCATTTAGTGAGTGTGACCAACATTTCCCAAGGTAAATTTCCCGTGGTAAATTTCCATGGATACGTAGAATAGATCAGACCAAGCGCCCATCACCATTAACATGTTTCGATACCCGAGGTACAAGAGCCAATCACGAGACTACATTGAACTTGTGTTTAAATTTCCCGCCAATGAATTGCGTGACATTTGTCTTTATCCCAGTAATCTTCGTAGGGTGTGACCGCTGGTTAACATGCTCGGTATACTAAAACCTGAGTGTGATGCACCGCGGGGTAATAATCAAGGAAAATGGCATTTAACATGGTGCATGTAACTGCACCTTTCATTACAGTATTAACAAAGCAAATAGTTTAACGAATTTAATAAATAAATCACACTTTACTTTCAATTTGGCTTGTTCGCGGTATTGTGGTCTGTCCTGTTACCTCGATAAATAACATCTTGCTGCGGGAGGATACCCTAGATAGGGATAACCTCTGGTATCCTTCCCAGCAAAGTTGGTGTTTTATTGGATTACGCAGCAGGTTGTTCAGAGGATATCAATTAGGATGAAGCCAGGTGTCCAGACTCAGGGCACAAGACGTAAACAGGAACTAATCAGGGGCTTAACTACCATAATAGCACATACGCACCTTCTAAGACTTGAAATCCTGACAAAGGGTGAAAAAAAATTACGCCGCAAATGAATCCTGAGCGTTAATAACGTTCTATCTGAGCAAAGATCGTTGAATTTAGCGAAACAGCGAAAAAGATATGTTATTTCCAGGGGTGAAACTAGGATGTAAAAAAAGTTTCACAGTTTGAGTTCCTGTGCTACCCGCATGTGCTTTCATATGCTCGCTTGTTTGAGCTCATTATTTGTGTGGCCCCTCTGATCCTCGGACAGAGGAAATCTAGTGAGGGTGGAGCTGAGGCGTTCAGACTTTGTTGCTTGTACTCAAATAGAGAAACTATTTCCATTTGGATCAGTTCTTACGTGACCAAATCTAAAACAGTATGTATTGAATTAGTGCTGGTAAGCAAAAAACTAAAAAAATTAAGGATTTAAGGATTGCTCCTCTAGTTTTCCCATGAAATACTTAAATAATCTATTACATGACCTCATGATCCTCATAGGCTCGTCGCATTACCACCTTACTTGCTACTACCCCATGGACTTCAAGCATTTCCACCCTCAGCCCTACAACCAATCTACACATGTTTCTCTCAATGCTTTATATTGGTGGGGTTTAGTTGTCGCTCAATTGTGGGACAAGTTATTTTTCTTGCAGAGCAAATCAAAGCCATTTTTAGAAGAGGGAGGTACAAAAGCATACTATTTATGATGAAATTGAAAACACTGTTAAGAAAAATAAATTGGGTGATTGAATGTGTTACGTAACATAGAGTTTTCGCTTAACCCAATCATTCGAACTTTCATTAGGGTATTAGCAGGATCATATGCTCCTGTCATATGTGTGTCGCACATTTCAACGAATTTCACTCAGCGCGTGACCCTCTCAGATTTATTCATTCTTTTCAATGAAACTCGAAAACGTACCACTTCAAGACTTATTAAGACACCTGTAATTTTAAATCTCAGACTATTTGCGAGCAGAAATGTGTGATACGTTTCACACAAAAAAATATCTTTTCATAGACATTTTAAAAAAGGGTCGTGCGAGGAAGCTTGAGTTCCTGTAACACCCGCAATTGCTACCTCGGTTATTTGAATGCATCATTTGCTGGCCTCTGTGATACCCGATCAGAGGGCATCCAAAAAGGATGAAGCCAAGGCGTTCAGACACTCTTCAGGGCTTTTAGCAGGAACGTACGTTCCTCTTGTTTTGCCCGCTAAGATTGCCGCACAACCCATGCAACAATGCTATGGTGTAATTATTTCATTTATATGAAACTCAATTTGATTTCGCTCAATTGTGGCATTATTCCCATCGTTTATTTGTATACGTTCCATAGTACGCATGCGCATAACGTGAGTTGGTGAACATTGAATACCAATATCAAAGGCGACTAGTTGCATTGATTTACGAAGAGTATTTCGGAAAATTCTGAGGCTGTAAAGAAAGCGGACCCAAATTGAGAAACTTCGATCAGAAAACGCCATGATGAAGAAATGTTTCTTGTACTTAAATAGAAAAATTATTTTCATTTGGATGAGTTCTTACTTGGACCAAATTTAAAACACTATGCGTTGAATTAGCCCTAGTAAGCAAAAAACTGGAAAACTGAAGGATTGTTCTTTTTGTTTTACTTTTTCAAAAACAAGTGAAAGAAAGTTAAATAACCCATTACATAACCGCATGACCCCAACAGGCTCCACTCATTATCCCCTTTCATACTACTGCCCCATGGACTTCAGTTATGAATACTTTTAGCCCAACAACCCGTTCAAACATATGTTTCTTTCAATGCTTTATATTGGTGGGGTTTAGTTGTCACTCAATTGTGGGACAATGTATTTTGCTTGAAGACCAAGTCAAAGCCATCTTTAGAAGAGGGAGGTACAAAAGCAAAGTAGCATTTGCATTGACAAAGATCCTATATTAATGAGGTAGAAATGAATTTGAAAACACGCAAAATAAACTAAAATAATGGAAAAAGAAAGAAAGAGAG
>BLAZ01000999.1:285880-289124 GCA_014633955.1 Acropora tenuis
CAACGTAATCGCGGTATTGTCTGAAGGAAGCGTTTCGTCACATCCCAAAAAAAACAGCTGCGGAAAAGGCTACACATCGACACGTTTTCTTATAAATAAAATTAATTCTAACTTTACCACCTCTGAGTATGGCCCTTGTTCCCTTCAAAAGAAAGATTGCTCGTATACGTAGTGACAGCTTCTGTACTCCACGGTAGTGAAAGGAGATCTTATGAGTAATGGAGGATTAAAAGACTAGTGGAATTCAACAAACAATTCTTGCCTTTTTGGTTCTCTGATCCCAAATCCGTATGACAGATAAACAACAAAATTATTAATAATAATAATAGTAATAATACGAATAATAATAGAAATGCAAACGAGAAAATTTATACAAAAAGGAATATGTGACGTTTTTGTTTTAAAAGGTACAGCGAAGAGAAAGATTATAATTACGATCATCCTGCATCTTCAACTGGTGTAATTGGTCACTTCACGCAGGTATGCTATGTATAGAATATCTTTAATTTTGAATAAGGGCGCAGAGGGCACTTGGAAGAAACTCTCTCAATACGTCGATAGACTGTGTACCGTTTTCAGTGTTATTATTTTTATTAATTGAATCTAGAAGGAGGAGCAAAGCTGAGTATTTTTTAAATTTTGAGTCACAGTTTTCTCCAACCAGGTTGTTTGGAAGGGGTCTAAACAACTTGGAGTGGGTCTTGTAGCGAAAAGGAATCCCAAGACAGGTTACGTCAACACATATATCGTGGCCCGTTATTACCCTGCCGGAAATGTTGAAGGCCACTTTATGGAAAACGTGGGAAGAAAAGGTAAGTGTTTATTCAAAATGTTTTAACAGGCAATCTTGTCTTGTCTATACTACATATCTTCGTTGGTAAAGTGAAGTGTCCTTTGTGAGAGAAAGCCGCCACTTTATTCAGTTGATGGTTATTTGTTTCTGTTTACATATACTGTTTCCTTATATATATATATATATATATATATATATATATATATATATATATATATATATATATATATATATATATATCGCGAAAGTTTCAAAAGAAGAAATTAAAATAGCATTTTTTATCCATCTGATTTGGTAAATACTAAAACAACTATCCCCCTCAGGGTCGGTGAAGAGCGGTGGATATATACCTCCCCTTCGGGGGATAGTTGTATAATATATAGTGCTTTTAGTATAGTGCTTTTGGCGTGCGCTGATTGGTTAGCTCGGAGGTGATTGTACAATCATAGTCACTTCTGAGCATCGAGAGGCGCGTGAAACTCTAAAAATCGATCATTCAATTCAGTTAATTGTCACAGATAAAGTAGTTTTTTGGCGCTAGTTTCTCAACTTGTGTGGCATATACTAAAACAATCATTATTCGGTGTCGGTGGTTAGCGGTGCATATTTACCTCGCCGCTTCGCGGCTCGGCATATATCCACTATTATTCACCTCCACCTCAGTGAATAATTGTTGAGTATGTATACATATTTATTTATATACCTCTCAAAAACTGAACTACGAATATCAGATTTCCAGCGGTTTCATTGGCTCGTCGGACGAAGGCTATCAGTTCATATATCTGCTTGACCTAATATAGCCAAGAAACGCGTCAGCAATAAAGCGAGCGGAAAACATTTTTAGCTATTTTTGCAGCTCTGAGAAAAAATGGCTGACAAAAGCTGTTTTGGACCGGAATCTAACCAACATAGAAGAGTTGTTGATCCTGGAGTCTTTAATAAAACAATCATTCTACTCGGGCTTGCTCAGGCTGGATATAAAACCAACTCAACGTCACGCGCCTTGTTGATTATCTATCACTTCATATCCAGCGCGCCCTCGTGGAATAATTGCTATACATATCTAACTGAAAATTACTAAGATCTGTACCATTTTACAAACTTATTACCCACAGGTGAATCTTAACTTGATCTGCCAATCAGCAAAAGCCACACATGTCTAGATTTCAGTCGGGTCTTAGGGGGTTTACGCGACTTATGATACTGCAAGGCACAGATCGCCAGTAAGTTTGATCAATGAATTACATGTGACTTAATATTGTTTTTTTCCCTTGCAGTAACATCATAAAAAAACCTGAAACTTACTGGAGCCCTACTTTTCTGGATGGGTCCTCTGATTTGGTTGAAGATCGCACTGCTGTAGTACAGAGAATAAAAAAAAATAATAAAATAACTCAATGGGAGAACGTAGTGTATAGTTTTGCTTCTGTAAAAAAATCATTCTTGCTTTTTAGACTCCTCCAAAAACGAAACCTGTAGAGTAACGTGGTAGAATGGCTGAATGAGATGGTGGGGTTTATTAGAACTTGAGAAATCATTGGAAGAAAAATACGGATAAAGTTAACCCCGTTTACAGCAAACATTTAATGCATCTGTTGTTCGTTTTATTGCTGGCGGTTACTCACCATTAGGAAACCGGCAGTTGTGCAAATATTGTTGGTACCCTGGCATGCGCATGTTTGTGAAGTCGAATTTCATCCATAAAAGCCTAGTTTTCATGTAATCGCCCTTATTTCACGAAACACTGCAAAGACGATACGGGCATTTTTAGAACCATGTTCTATCCGGGCGATCATGATCGCCGCAGTCGCGTCGATCGTCGCCGAATTTTCCGCTACTGTTTCCGTAAAATCGCCCCGATCGCATATGCACTGAAACCAGGCTTAAGGGAACATGGATGTGCGTGTTACATTACGAAACGTTACAGTGTGCTGGTGTTAAATTCTTTGCCCTAAACGTTGCAGGCGGGCGTTATTACAAGCTACGTCCCTGTAGGAAAGTTACGGAAGTAACCGCTGCAAAACTCGTCCTCAACCCGGAGTATTAGGAAACAAGGCTTCCTCACCCGCGATAAACCACAAGAAGCTAGGTTTCTGGTGACACGCTCAGGAACTAGTCGGCGAAATTAGTTTGAAAGTACTCGTGCAAATACTAAAGCAGAAACTTAACCACTTAGTTAAAGTCAATAAACACTTATATTAGCATTGTGCTTAATTTACACCCCACGTTTTTAATAAGCAAAGGCAAGCAGTTTTGGGGTGAACGGATAGATGTATGTGCTTCAAAGCGCACATGAAACGAAAATTTTTATTTTGCTTTTCGTTGGCTTAGTGTGAGAAGTAAACAAATTGGGACCTGAAAATTCCCGAAAAAAAAAAATTTGCATCTCCTATCCCGCTAGCGCTCTAAAAATGCCAATTGAAATAATCAAACATCTAGGAAATAAAGACC
>BLAZ01000999.1:349500-352000 GCA_014633955.1 Acropora tenuis
ACTGCTCTGGAGAGATCACCCGTTTGGTTAAGAGATTAAGCTCACTTCAGTAGAACTGATGAGTTAAATCTGCAGACTGGTTACACCCGCCAGCCAGCTCTGATATATTTAACAATTATTCCATGAGCTTGAGTTGGATACGAGATGATAGATGGTCAACGAGGCACGTACCACTGAGTTGGCTATAATCATCTCATATCCAACAAGAGCGAGTGGAAGAATCGTTTTATTAAATACTTTGTGGCTTTCTTTTAGCTCCCTCGTGTTGCGTTTTCGAATAGTTCAATGACTTCCTTTTCATTCAACTCAGGTGCAAAGCGATTTTCGCCACTTGCCATTGTTTCTTGAGGGAAAATTTTTCAGCTCCCTTTTAATTTTAAGCTGACACGTACGCTAACAATGTTTGGAGATTATGGTATATTGGCTCATATAAACTCTTGAATTGCATTACCCAATGATGGAGTTTTATAACAAGACTTTGATTCTAAGTCTTTTACTGTGGTACATATGCAACACCTTAATACCTCTTTCATCAACAATCAGCAGTGCACCCTGAATTGAGTTTCTGCAAGCTCTGAACTCTGTTAAGTTTTCAATGTCAATCCACTGAAACTCTGCAGTTGGTCCAGCCTCCAACACACCAGACACTTGATAAGACTGAATTTAACAGAATGTATAATTATAGTATCTCAAAATTCATTATTTTTGCAGATTTAAATTGAATACAGGACTAAGATTTAATAAAAAATAATATCAAGCAAGGCATTAAGCTGAAAAAATCAAAAGCTGTACTAGAGCCTGTGTCTGGTTTGGACAGAGTATAAACTGATTGCATTGATTCAGTATTTTACAACAGAATTGGCATCAAATAGAACCGCTGAGATTTTCCCATAATAATTATTATTTACAACTATGGCCGTTTTTTTAACTAGCCTTTTAGCAACAATGAGCTTTAATAATTGGTATCAGAGGGCTTTAGCTGTGGCAGCAACTACAGAAAATTACGTGATCCCAGCTGAATTCGACATGGTCATGAAGGCTAAGTTGTGCCAGCACATGACCATTGCTCGGAATCTTTCATAGAACGAGACATGCACAGAAAAAGCAGGCCTACTAAGTTGTTCACTGATATGGAAATGAACAGCCTTAGATTGCCTTTTGCCCTTTAGCGCATAGCAAGACGCAAACCCAAGGAACTTCGACAAAAGTAATACTAATAGACAATAATAATCATTATTACAACCAAATTAGTCCAAAAATAAACGAGACAAAGTTTTTACCATTTCTTATTACTAAGCAGTTTCTACCGCTTCTAGAAAGGCAGACCACCACCTACCTTTCTTAAGGATATTGCTACTATAAATATGATTCCTAAAGCTATGAAAAAAGCCACAAGCCAACGCCGGACAAATACAACACTCATCGAACCAAAACCAACATGTCTTCCTACTGATGTTATTCATGTAATCCTCACCAATCAGTCCCCTCCAGCTTTACTTGAAACTCAATGCTTCATAAAAACAACCGGAGCACTTGCCTAAGGAACATTCGTAATGAAACGCTCTTTCTAGCGACCTTTGTGATCTCTACGCAATGGGCAGAGGAACCTCCAAACAATGGTTGACAGGGTGTGGCAGGGAGTCCGCATCTCGAATCACGGGTTAGATTTCCTCATATTCACTATTCATGTTACTTTTGAGAGCCAGAAGGCAGTTACGGAACAATTTAGAGAAGATCCATTTTAAAACATGCTGACAGCGAAATTACAAGCATTTTTGTAATTTAAAATGAAGGGTTATCCCTGTTATCTGATGTTCACAAAATCTTATCGTTTAAATCACGATTCACAGATGACAACTTCAGTAGATCAGGCTTCACAGTAAAGGTACAATTCACGAATCACGACTGTCTTTCATCTGTTTTCCCGATTCACGCTCTCTATTTCGGGCAGTTCGCGGATCATGCGAAACCCCTTCCAGATCCTGCTGGCATAGCTCTGTACCATGACGGTGCTCCCCGAGATTTCGACCCGAAGGTAGCTTTCAGCCTGAGCATGCAAAGATTTCAGATACCTGGCCTCTCAAATAGATAGAGAGCGAGGGAAATCTTGTCCCTTCGGACCATGTGAGACAGATCTCTTTCCTACGACTTAGCAGATCCAATTGCTCATGCATAACACAGCGAGCTTAATTCCTCTCGCCTGATGATGGCGTTGAGGAAATTATCAACACGTTTGATAGTGCATGTGTCCATGGCCATGCGAATTTCCTACCAAAATGTACCAGAACACATGAGAAAACAGATGAGCTTACTTACTGAGGCACTCTTCTCGGAACTTTCTACGTTTATACGGCAGTTACATACAAAAGTTGTACCCATAAATGTTTCATCACTCTTCTTGGCTTTTTTTCTTGGGAATTTAAGGAAACACGACGGTGAATACAAGAAAGCATCAATTTGAAATACCATTTGCCATTATTGTAATTTTCCCCGAGTTCCT
>BLAZ01000999.1:411816-412863 GCA_014633955.1 Acropora tenuis
TGGGGGTCGCAGTGGGTGAAGTGGTAAATTGGTTATAAATGTACATAGGGTAGTAGTAAGGTCGAGCCTATGGGGTTATGAGGTCATGTAATGCAACAATCCTTTTTTGGTCTTTTCCTCACCAGCGTTAATTCAATGTGTACTGTTTAGTTTAAGTAAGGCGTACTGTTTTGTTCAAGTTAGAGCTGATCCAAATGGAAATAATTTATCTACTTCAGTACAAGAAACAGTTCTTCTTGGCGTTTCTAATCGCAATGTCTCAATGTGTGTCCGCTTTTCTTTATAGCCTCAGAATTTTCCCAAATACTCTCGTGAATCAACTTTCATGTGAGAACGTTACAATATTTACCGAAACACGTTATGCGCATGCGTACCATGGAATATCTATATCCAAACGAGAGAAATCATACCACAATTGAGCGAAATCAAACCGAGTTTCATTTAAATCAAGTAAATGCTCCATGATATTGATGTGTGGGTTGTGCGTAATCTGAGCTCGATTAAAGGGCTGTACAGGGGGAACTTACGTTTCTGCTAAAGCCCTGAAGAGAGTCTGAACGCCTTCGCTTCGTCCTCATTGGATGTCTTCTGATCGGGGATCAGAGAGGCCAGCAAATGATGAAATTAAATAAGCGAGCTAGTACTTGCGGGTGCTATAGGAACTCAAACTTCCTAGCACGACCCTAAATTTTTTTTAAATATATTTGAAAATGAATTTTTTTAAAGAAGCACGTCATCCTGCTTATGCCCTAATGAGAGTAATATTTAGATTTCCTTTCATCAGAGATGCCAGAGAAAGGATAACTGGAAATCAGCGAGTAGCCCTTAGGTACCACAGCCCTCAGAACTTCACACGAAACCATTTATATATATATATATATATATATATATATATATATATATGAAAAATAAGGTGTTGCCATGCCTCGTATAATATTAAATAACTTATAAGGACTTCTTAAGGCAAATTGATTATGATCGAACGTCAAACGTTTCGCCGGTTAGGGCTTCATCAGTGACTGATAAGTTACTTTACAAAACAGAATA
>BLAZ01000999.1:579553-582053 GCA_014633955.1 Acropora tenuis
ACAATTACCAATCCGTCCCTTTAAAGAGGGTTAAAATTTTAGGCTTCACTTGTTTAGTGTTCTTACATGCGAATACAGTATCATTTTTTCGGTAGATTGCCAGATATCTGTGCAATTTCACATAAACTTGGTATTCGATTCTTACCAACGATAGCGTTGATGATAAGACCGAGAACAACAACAACAACAAAAAGCTAAGCCGTACTGTGAGCACTAACAAGGTGTCTGAGTGCCGTGCGCTTGCCTTTTGGTCTTAGGAATTAAAATAATTGATTAGTAAGCTTCAACGAAACGTCAGTTAAAGAGCATTTTGCGCAATCTTAAATACTTTGCACTTCCTCCATTTATTAGTGGTAAGTTGTATAAAATGTTCAAAGTATCCAACAGCTCTATAGGTACTAAAAGTCTTGAAGTTAAGACGGAGAATGAGAGTTGTATAGTTTAATGCTGAGTGTTAAATCAAGCGGTTAAAACGGAGCCTAAGCAATGACGACAGCGACGGCAAGGGAAACGTCACTTGAAAATAAACCAATTGTGACCATTTATGATTGTCCCATCTTGTTTGCATTCTATAATGTTAGCAACGGGTACGCTACAAATGGATTGTTTTGCGCGCCGTTAAATTAAATACAGAGAATTAAAGATTTACGGTTGTATGTTCATGTTGTAATTTGAACGGCTAATGTGGTAATTTCACGTTGTTGTTTTGTAGAGAACGGCACGGACTTGTTCATAAATGCGTGCCGCACGGGCAGCACGCTTATTTTTCCTCACCGCAACCAATCAAATTCTTAATTTGTGGTGTTGTCTTTGCAGTTCCCTTCTTTTGTCTCGCACGTCAACGACGTGTGAAGAATGCGCGGCGCATGTGCATAAAGTGCAGATCGTGTTGCACGTGCAGCACGATTGTTTTTCTCATAAAAACAAAATTGTTTTTTTTGTGACTCGCTTCTCAGTGGAGCTGTCGCCATTGCTTTTCATTCCCTGTAAAAGTCATTTTCTTTATCATTCTCGAACAGACAAAGGTAGGCAAGGTTCTCATGGATATACACACAAACCATAAGAAGAAAAAATAACCATTCTTTATCATTGTTAATGCATAAAATGATGGCTAAAGCCTATGTTACACTAGCCAATTTTTCATGCAACTTGTCTCGCAATTTTGTAGCGACACAAGTTGCATGAAACTTGCCCAGTGTAACATACCCTACTACAGACATTCTGTGTAACATTTTTGTTGCCACCACAGTCGCGAGAAGTAGAAATCAGTTCAACTTGGGGCAACGCATCTCGCAAGGCCGCAACAAATTTTTCAATTTGTTGCTTTGTGTCGCAACATCTTTTAACTTCACCCAATAAAACTACTCCTTTCAGAGGTCGTTGATGAGCCAAGTTGCAAGAAACGTTGCCTAATGTTACACGATTCAAGCAACTTGTCTCACATTACACGATTTCTTTCGCAACAAAATTGCTAGACAAAATGCACGAAAAATCGCCTATTGTAACGTAGGCTTAAGACACGATTCCTAATATGAGCGCTTACGCGTAATCAGTGAAATGAGGGCTTTACCTGCCTTGGTGACTCGTGGGCTGTACATCCATGATGTCTTGCCCTAAAAAATATGTGGGGTTACTTGGAGGTCATTGGCATGCAATTCGAAATTGAGTTGTTCTAACCCGATTTTTCTACAGTTTGATTCTCATTTTGTCTCATTTTTCTTTGTGTTCTGTCAGACTCTTGAGTTTATTGCTGGAATGAATGAGGACGACAAAGTTCTCATTTTTGTTGGAAAGAAAGTGAAGTAAGATACATTGGTTTCTCTTCTTGCCTGTAGATTCCTAGTGGTGAAAAAATTCAACAGTTCTTTAAGAACTTGATAACCGTGTCGTTGAAATACCTTCATTTAGTCCATAGACCTTGCCTCAGTGGTTCAATGGTTTAACACTGTCATTCAGCGAATAAGTCACAATCTATTGGATAAGTACCACCAAACCTTATTCAATAGTGTTATCCAGCCTTTAAACAACTGAGGCCTGGTTCTCGCCAGCGATGCTTTCGAAAGCTAAGACCGCTTGCACAAGTGCAGTAACTTGTTGCACATTCTTCCTGATAATATGCACTAAAAACGAAAAGGCTTCCTACAGTAATTTCCTAATACTTGCTTCGCTGATGAAATCAGGCTTAAATATACAATGGAAACTGGGATATTTTTTAACCATTTAAAGCCCACTATTCATTATTCCCAATTTATGAAGTGGCACATATTCGATTACAATTTACTGTTCTATCCGCAACTCTCTCTAGAACCGAGTTATGCATTTCTAGTTAAGGCGAATTTGTGAAGCCGAGGTAATGGTACAATGAACGACAAACTGGATATTTGGTGAAAACGGTTTACTCGTGTTCTGAAGCTTGGGTATAGCACGCGGCTGGCAAACCACTTGTTTGGGGAGATAATAATTTCCTCTTATGTATTTTTAAGCATGAGTGTATCTCGGT
>BLAZ01000999.1:634256-636756 GCA_014633955.1 Acropora tenuis
ACAACGGCACAACTTTAAAATATTTGTTGTTTGTCGTCTCCTAATTCATCAAAACAAACTTGAAAACCTAAACAGAAAGTTTGTCATGTAAGGATATGAAAACATTGCTCTTGAATCCTGATTGAGTGGCCAGCCGAAATTTAGCACTGAATTCATATTTCCCACAAGTTATATCGGTTTCTAATACAGATCATCATTGACACCCAAGGCAGGCTGAAGGGTTACAATTTATAACTAGCTTTGTTGATCCTAGAGAAAACATTCTAGTGGTTTATGGGGTTATTAGCAACCGTCAACAATCTTTATTTTATTTTAATGGCTACCTCGTGCCTAATAGGCTATAATACACGCAAAATACAGTTGATGAAATGAAGAAAAGCAATGGTTTTGACCGATTTGCGTGGGACAAACTACAATTGTGGCCATATCAGAATTTTATCAGTATGCAAAAATTATTCATGTGACGTCATGGCAACCATTTTGGTTTGGTAAGCAGAGAAACGGTAGCCATATTGAATTTATTAGCATGTAAAAACATTGCATGTGACTTGACAGTGGCAAGACACGAAACGGTGGCCATATTGAATGTTAGTGACCATGCATAAATTATTCAAGTGACGTCTTGGCAGCCATGTTGGTTTTAAAATTGAAGAAACAGTGGTCACTTTGTATCAGTGTAAAAATAAATCATGCATATTACGTCATGGAAGCCATGTTAAGAAGGCAAACAATTCCTTCTGTATTGAGGTCTATTTTTGTGCAAAGTCCGTCTTTTGTTTCAGTTATATGGGAGACTGCGTTCTTCTGTTTCGGTAAGAAAATGATAAATGTAAAGACAAAAACATGACCGCAGCACAATAATTATGTATTGTCAATACCTTTGTTTTTTCGTCGAATTCAATTTTGAACTCTAACCCACTTTAAGAAGTTCTCCTGAAGAAAGTTGCTTGTACAATGATTAAGCCTTCTGCTCCCTTTAAGCGTTTGACTAGTTCACTACCAGCAGCGCTTAACTCATCAGAACCACGAATCGGTCGTCACTGTTGGACTAAATTAGTATGACGAAATTATGCACACGATGTCATGGCAGCCACATTGATTACTTGATTCTTCCGGTCCCTTCTACTTATTTTGTTGTGCAAGTTTAAATGCAAGAGGATAAATCAAAAACCGCAAGTTTCATTTGTTCCCCCCGACCCTACTTTAATACACATCTTTTTTTAAAATATGATGTAATGTTTACTATTTTAAAATTATTTGCAAATGTGTATTAAGTGTAAAGAGTCTGTAAAAGTTATTTATGTGACATCATTGCAATTTTGTTGCCATATTGGATATTCGATACTGCACATGACGTCAACGTGACCATGCTAAGGGGTGGACTAATCCTCATTGTATTGAACCCTCTTCGTATGGTAAACATTTCGTTTGTTTCCATGATGTGAGGGACCACACTGTTTTGTTCTGGTAAGGAAACTTTTGGATAATAATGCAAGACAAAGCAATGCCTTTGAAAAACGCAAGGGCAAAAATGAGTATTGATTATTCAAGAATTTAAACACAATGGATTTTGATTTCGTAATTTTAGGGAGAAACAAAAGTAATAATCCAAACTCTCGGCCGATAATTTTACCATCTAACGAAGAGGGGGCCACATTATGGCCTTCGCCTTAAGCATGTGCAAAGCCATACCACCGGCACAACAACTACGAACAGCAACTTTGGCGTCAATGGCATATCAGCCACCTCTCTACTGAGACAAAAACCACATTGAGAGGACCCCATACCTTGCCTCACGCACCTTTTCGTTTGTAAAAACATTCCACAGAAAGAGAAAGCAAATCACTACAGAAAATTCTGATGGTTCTACCTAACAGCTGAAATATGAGTCAAATTCAGGGACAAGGCAAACGTCTTTAGAAATTTTGCAAGTTCAAAGTTTATCTACTCGTCACCATCAGTAGGTGTTGGAATGCTCCCAGAGGTTAAAGGGCAACTTCTGTGGAGACTGAAACTATACGAACATTTTGCCTTCAAATTGTCTGAATTGTCAAACTATTTTCGGTATGATCAGATCACGCATCGGCCAATTGGATTATTTTTTCTTCGTCAGAGAAGGTTCTTGAACTCTCTTTGCATTTGGCTATGTTGTTGGCATTGATTTTTGCCAAACGTGAAAACATGACAGACGTTTTATTAATCGATTGTCACTGTAGATTTTAAGACGAATTTGCCCACTTCGCGGTTTAACTGTTTAAACTTGACAAAGAGACTCATGTACTCACGATGTTCTAAGTTTTGACCGAGCTTTGATGCTTCAAAATATCCCACACAGCCTGAAACAGATGACCGAAAATAGTTTGACCCTAAGACACCGTTAACAGCTTTCGCAAAAATAACGAAAATATATTTGACACTTTGTAATTAATTGGATCAGTAAAATCCCTGCACGGATATAGTAACACAAACAATCTTCTTCTTTAGGTACCTCAGCGATACG
>BLAZ01000999.1:1036367-1038867 GCA_014633955.1 Acropora tenuis
TGAAAGGTCCAAATCTTCCAAGGGTAAAAACTTGGATGAAAACTCCAGAAGTGTTGGTAACAATCTGAACTGGTACAAAACACTGAAAAAATAAATAAACAAAGAAATAAATAAAAGGCAGATCAATTCCATGTTGTAATGAAACCTGTTTCTTCACAATTCAAAACAGATGAAAATATCAAGCCAATTATTTTGAGCTATGATTGGTTCATATAAAAGTCTCAAGCTGTTGTGTAAGTTGTACTGAGCACAACATCTTGATTCTGTTCTTTGACCTCATTAGTGGTCTGGCTCTGATTGCCAGCTGTGAAGATAAAGCTATCATAAATAAGTAATGAAAAAGAAATATAAATAAATAAGTAATAAATAAGTAATGAAAAAGGATATATGTAGGGGTTAATTTTTTAACATGCTTGAGGTATCATTTTCTTTCCTTGTGCTAGAAGTAAGACATATAAACAAAGGGAAAAGTCCAATAAACAAGCTGCAATTGCTGCACTAAAAATTTCATACTTTTGAAGCAGCAATTCTGGAGGAAGAAAATTCGACAACTAGATAATCACCTCTGTGTGTCATGAAGAAGGTGTTCCTCAACATCTATGGCAAATGGATAATAAAACATCTTGATGATCTGCAGAGTATGAAATATTGATATATTAAAGTCTTAGTCCTTCCTCTTATGCTTCAGATTGTGAACAACATCTAGAACATTACTGACACCATGAACCATTAACATGCTCAAAAACATGTTTGGGGGCTCTCTTCACTTATAATGTCACCCTTGTAAATGCCATCATTGTCACCATCGTTAATTGTGATTTTTTTAGACTTAATTAATGCAGTCATCAAAGGATATTTACAATAAAGCCAACAACACAAGTTCAAGTTCAATTTATTGCATACTATTTATGTTGTAAGTTCACAGACATACATTTTAAAGAATATCAGAGTTACTTCATCAGTTTTAACTAAAATTAAACAAAAATTAATAAAAACAGAGCTAATAATAACCTTGCTCATAAAAACTTTTAGCATTTCAGCAGCTTGACCTTTGCCCACTTGCTTACAACCTGTCAAACTGAAATAAATACCAAAGTTTTATTCCACAACTAATATTTTCAACAATAAATGAATTCTTCATTGTTATATATCCACTAAACATGACCGGCTTAATATAGATGTCAAAAAGGATTTGATTTTAACAAGGGTGCAAGTGAAAACACTAACAAACTCACTGTTTAGAAAGCTGGTCCACAAAGGATATGGTCAACATTTTGCTCAATAATGAAACGGCATATGCAGGAGGCTCAACGAGCTTCATTAAACTCTGTAGAGAAGTCTACAAAGTAAACAGAGCTACTAATCATCAAAAACAACATGTCTAACACAAGATTGCTTGATAATAATGCACCACAAACAAGACATCACACAGCAGCGTCCATCATTCTAGACTGTGCTCACAACTGAGTCTTATCATCATGACCAAAGAAATCATCAGCACCATCAAGGATTTAATGCTCATCTTCATCATTTTTTTTTTTTTTTGCAATTGAAGTGTTGGTCCCACAACAAGTGCTGCTAGTTCTGTTGAACAAAGGTGATCTACAGCAATCTTCAGATGATACAGTTTCTGCCTCGCATGGTTATTACATTTTCCTGGTACATGAACATAATAATTTCTCAACCACAGAAGCTATCTTGCCAGAAACTATGAATTTTCTTTACAGTATACATGATCTTTAACAATGAATGATATTGGTCACTACTACTTACTTTGGTAAATAATGTGTGTGTGATATTTAACACTTTTTCCAAGCCCTGAAATGATAACACACTGTAGTGCACTGTACCAACAGAGATATCATATTCTGCTTCAGCAGCCAATGCTTCAACACTAATAGAAAATGCAAAAAAAAAACATTACAGTTAGACCACAAAGATTTTTTATGAAAAAGACAGATTTTACAAGAGGGAACAATGAATGAAACCTGCAGTTACCTTAAAAACTTATCATCTGGTGCAAAACCCAAAAGAATGGCGACTGCAGACCACAGACTGTTCCATATATTCTCCTCAAGAACTTTTATGCAGACTGTTGAACCACTATCCTGTGAAATGTTGATAGAAATTATCGCTTGTTACCATAAAATTAATATACAATATACCAAAACATTTTACAAAACATCATCAGATAGACTTGTAACGATCTGCTGTCCCAAAGAAGCATAAAAAAACCTGAGTAAGGCAAAGCTCTAGTAGGTCCACAATACCATCCAGATAGCCTCCCGCAACACTGACATGCAACAGTGGTTTCTGAAAAAGATGAACATAAAGCTAGCATTGATTACCAATGAATGGAGCTTGCCTTCCACAAAATTATTATTGGTAACCAAAAAAGGAGTGGCCTGCATAACATGCATATTTCTAGTTGTTGTTTATATTCACTGAAACCAAGAGGAATGACAAGCAGAATGCATCTGTCAGAAAGGCCAAAGAAGTG
>BLAZ01000999.1:1065417-1075417 GCA_014633955.1 Acropora tenuis
AATGATTGAGAAATGATTGCAGAAACGTAAAGTTACATTTTTAGATGACGTTCTCGAAGCTGTCGACGCGTCGTCCTTGCTTAAACTCCCTACTATACGCAGTATTCACCTCTGAGATAAGATATGAAGCGACATCATAGACAGACTCACCAAGCATATTTCCAAGCATTGCCATTAGTGCGGTCACTACGCCGAACAACACTGCGGCTTGGCCAGCAGGTACATAATATTGTGTCTCGACAACTTTAGGCCCAAACGCACTGACAGCAGTTATGACTGAGCTCTCCATACAACCACCTATAGTTATAAAAACGAATGGGAGGCGGGAAAGGACCAATTTTGTGGCTTTCGGTAGGTCTCTTAGTCTCGTATAGGCAGTTTTTCTGTTGGAAGCCTGGAAAGATGGGTGAAAAAATTGTCATTTTCAATGATCTTCAATAACTTTTTAATAATTCAATTCCACCCACAGACAAGGGGGTTTAAAGGTGTTCCTCATAACCTACATCATCTTTGTATTCATTTTGTTCTCTTCGTGCCTTGGTCGTCGGTAGTTCATTCGGAAATCCGAACATCCACGGACTCCCGAGAGCACCAAGCGCTGCAACTACAAGAAAACCTAGCCACCAGTTCCCCACCCATAAGGTATCTTTCATTGAAAGAGAGGTCTGGATATCAGTTTCCACGAACAACGAGAGGAAGAAGAAGCTTGAGACCAGTCCGACAGCAGCGCCTGAAAGAAAATGATTAATGGTGTTTTTTACAACAAGGCATGCAACGGCACAAAAGAAAACGGTAAATGAACACATCACACGCGTAACCAAAGCCTACATTTCAACAGGCTTCTAGCTGCTGGAGACGTGTATTAAAAGCGCCGATTCTAATTAAAATACGTGTTAGGAAGCCTACTGCAACGAGGTAGCTATTAAGCTATTAATAGAGCAAGAGAGGGGATTAACAAGTCAGTCCAAAGTATGAGTGTGTTACAGTTCTTTTTTCCACAGACTTTCCAGAAAATGTACACGACTTAAGACAGAATCCTACTGTGAGTGGGTGCTTTTTTCCCGTTAAATGTTGCTCCTGCAACGTCAAACACCGACACAATTTATCGATCTAAAACTTGGTTTTGTGTAAAGAACACAAGGGCCTAATAGGATGGTTAGCGGTATCTACTGGATAAGTCACCACCCACTTGTCCAATCGATGGTGATCAACCATTGAATACCGCTTTCATGACAAAGTGTCAAAATCTGTGTGATCGGTGTGTCCGATGCTTTGACCTATCTTACCTAATATTCCGCCGAAGCCAACAAATATACCTAAATACATGGGCGAGTTCTTGCGCTTGACATTTTGATCCATGTACGGTACTCCAAGCGAATATAAAGGAGAGTAACCGATTCCTGCGATTATCATTCCCAGAAGGAACATTGCGTAATAAAGATCGCTGCCACTCCGTCTGTCCTCAGAACACTTTGTATTCCCACCAAGAATACTACGATTTCCCTCGCATAACGAAAGCTGAACGTCAATTGTTCCATTAACATCAATGGACAATCCTAGGAACAAATCAGATAGTCCTGAACATAAGTCATTTTTACTGCCATACTCAAATAAAAAAATGCAGCCTTCACGTGGGTAACCACATGCACGCTGCGAAGGCCTACTTGTCAGCCACCTAAACGGAAGGGTACTGAGAATAAGGTTGTGCTGATACTCGCTCACAATTACAGACCTCTGTACAACATGTAAGGCATTGATGTTTAACCCAACGAGGAAAACATATTTAGTTGTTTTGTAGTCTCTTGTTTGTGAGATTTCTTGTTTCTGAGTCAGTCACATTGTGCATTATGATAGTTGTGGACGACAGAATTACATTGGAACAACTGCACCTACCAGGATGATATGGAGGTGAGATGAAATGAGGCAAGGCAAAAACAAAGAATCCCACTGCAGAAAGAAATAATCCCCAGCCACAAAAAACCGGTTTTTTTCGTGATCCACCAATGTAACCAACCAGCGGAATGATTATCATAGTGGCGATTTCAAAAGCGCTCAGTAATAATCCAATCCTGTAGCTGTTGAAAATAATTTCACAATAAAAACTACTGAGAGGTAGCCAAGGAAACCAACAGTAATCAAATGGCCTATTTCACTCATTGATCAGCCACATTTTTTTCATTTTTAAACCAGAACCTGAAGGATACAGTTTGCGTAAATAGAGAGTTCAACGCCCAGAGGATTCTCTTCGGAGGCCAAAAGGATCGCCACTCGTTTAGACAGCGAGTAGTCTCCTGTTATACATACGAACACGAGAGACTCGGAAAAACACAACCTCATTCCCAGGGCCGTCTCCCACCAGACGGAAAAGCCCTGGGAAAGAGGTTGCGAAGAACAGTGAACCTAAAAAGGAATAGACCTTTTACACTTGTTGATTTTGTTTTCCTAAAACAGATGATTTGACGGTACCTGGGAGACTATTTCCTAAACCCTAACCTCTAACCCTAACCCTAACCCTAGGTATCGTCACATTATTTGTATTGGGGAAACAAAATCAACAGGCGAAAAAGGTCTATTGTGAAGGTCTTTGAGCTTCTAGTAAAAGCAACAGAAAAAATTTAACCAGCGAAAAGTTCCCCTTGCAGTTGGACTCGAATGGGTTTTGGTAATCACACGTGACAGGTTTGCAATGAACGGAAGAAATGTACGTAAGTTACCCACTCCAGATCACTTGTTTTATGCTACCAGGAAATTTTGTCAAGGAACACGAATCTTACCTTGAAAAGGCAAAGCGTTTCTCTATCGTACTAGCGACCCCAGGAAACAGACCATTGAGAATAAATGCCACAATAAAAAGATAAAAACTCATGAAAAACAGGAACCATCGAGGTGTGTTGAGGAACTGCAACCAGCGTGGGCGAAATCTCAGCCAACCATACCACAGACTTTTCTCCGCTGTTAAATGGGTTTCAGTCATGATCCTACTCGGTTTCTCTACAATATCTTGCCCCTTTTTGTCTGTTAGAAAAGAGTTCTTGAAATCATTCATTGCCTTCACTTTTTTGGGCTCCATGAAATGCTTCCCGTGGACTCCAATTTCCGATAGTCTCTGACTGATTTCGGCGAGAAAGCGGACAGAATGCACTCGCGCACACGAAATTCCGCGTTTCGCGTGGGCGCGTGTATTTGTTCTCGTCGAAATCAGAAACCACTCGAGATCTGTCCTCCGGCGAACCACAACAATAACTTGCTTTTGTTTTTAATAGTACCAAGCATATCTAGCCGAGAAAAAGTGCTCTGCTAATAAATTTAGCGACAGAAAGTCAAATTATATAAAAAGTTCAGAATCTGCTGTAGCCTCCATCATATTAGGAACATATTGCGTTTCATTTGCATTGGGAGATTTTATGACAATCATTTCAGCGACCGAATCCAATAATCCACAGATTATTTTTTCAGACGTGACATTCTAATAAAAAGAAAACCTTTTCTCGAGGTTAAATGTATTCTTTTCTCTTTAACCTATAACATCACTACGTATTGAGTAACCCAAGTCAGTTATCGGCAGCATTAGCTCACAAGGACAAGAATCACGTTCTGCATTACGATGCCACTAGCCTCCCATTTACACGACCTTTTACTTCTGTTTCGTTTATAAACGTCTAGTTTCTATTTCGTTGATAAGATTTCTTCTGTCAAAGAAAACTAAGAAGTTTAACGGTATTTACGTTTGCTCACCTCAAAGTGCTCACTGATGGCGCGACCATACACTAGTCAGCATCCCGCAAATAGAATCAACTGAATCTTGTGAAATTTAGGTTGGGACCTCGGGAAAACAAAAGAACACAATGTTCTATCAGTCCACAATTAGTTGTGCGTTGAGAACCTCGTTTTTCCGCACAGCAAAGTTGGTAACGATTTCGTCAGGTTGTCACCTTTGAAATATGCGTATTTCGGGCTCTGTTGAGCAAAATGTCACTAACGAAGCGTGAAAACTAATAAGCATGACATCTACAGTGGAATACGGTCTATTTCAGGGCAAACCACTGCAACTGAACCCTTAGAATCGTTTTGCTTAAGTCAAGCTAGCGCGGGCTAACACAATGTGGGAGTAAGAAGCTCAGCCCTTAGTCTGCGTGACAAGCATCTATGGAGAAGCGTAAAAGGGCATATTTTATCGTGACTTCCACTCCGGCACAACCTTTGAGTGCGCGCTAGATGAACAAATCATTTAAGAGGGCTGCTCAATTAGATAGATAACTTTACTTCAACTCGGGTTTATGAGGCTGATTAGGTCCCTGGCAAATACATGCTAATATGCCGAGAAAAGTGAAATAAATAAATAAATAAATAAAAATTGTATATATATATATATATATATATATACTTGATCAATTAATAACTAACATTCTAACTATAATAAATCCTAAATCTTAAAACTATTACAATGAATCATAGAAAACTGTACATTACAAATGTAGTTCTCTCACAGCATTCACGAACTCCTTAAGAATTGTCGTTGAACGTAATTCATCTGGTAAAGAATTCCACACTTTGGCACCGACAAAAGTTGTAGATTTTAAGCCAAAGTTTGTAATTTTTCTTTCGTGGGACGTCTAGCTTGTTGGTGCCTCTCGAGCACTTCACATTATTACGTACGACGAACAAGTCACTTATTTACAGCTTTAAAAGTTTAATTGAGCAAACACTGACTTGAATAATTCAAAGGGGCTGATTCACGGAGATACAAACACTTTAAAACTTTTTGTTACAATCCATCTGTTTATTGACAAATTACTTTTAAGGAAGACCTCTAGTTAGCAGAGAGGGTCATGGAAGAGAAAGTTATTTTATATTCCTATCTACATTATCTGATTTATCATAATTAGTAGAGGGGACTGGTTAGGAAATATGGATTAATGATATCTTATGATCGCTGGCAAAGTTCGTTTGACGTAATCATTCGCTCGTGACTAAATAATGCAAAATGGAACAAGACAAAGACAGAGCCTTGTTATTCGGCTGGCTGAATTTTCGCCCTGGATGGTTTCAGTTCCTTAATACTCCAAAATGGTTCTTGTTTTTCCTGAGTCA
Organism: Acropora tenuis; assembly: GCA_014633955.1. Taxonomy (NCBI): domain Eukaryota; kingdom Metazoa; phylum Cnidaria; class Anthozoa; order Scleractinia; family Acroporidae; genus Acropora; species Acropora tenuis. The sequence continues at coordinate 1,070,509 of BLAZ01000999.1, forward strand.
ATACTTTTTTACTCAGAGCGTCATTGTCAATGGGGTATATCCAGGATCGATAAGTACAATTGAAAAGCGGTTTGGGCTCTCAAGGTTAGTTCAGCAATACTTTACTATCTTCGTACACCGGTTTGTGTAAATGTTTTCTATCAGGCTGGCACAGAAAGTAACTCGTTCCGCGACGTCCGTGCAAGACACCGTTGAATATAAAGGCACCCGTTGCACTTTTGTCTCCTTCCGCATGTAACACAATGGTTCGGGGTATGGCGTATCGTGCCGGAAATGCAAAACATACGTTTTTGAAATCAGACCAAGAAGACTTTTGAGAACTGCAAGGGGTTGATTTTGTTAGCTAAGCCTAAATACTAGCGAGAGATCAGCGTTATTAAAATGATAAAACAGCGGGTGAAATTTGAAGGTCAGGCGACGCGTTTCGGCGGATTTTTTAATCGCTAGAGGGAATTTGTTACTACGATCCACTGATAAGCCAACCTCGTTCCCAGGGTCTCTCTTCTTTCTTTCCCGCTCCAGGGGAAGGGAAGAAGAGAGACCCTGGGAACGAGGTTGGTGACAAGGAGGAAAGAAGACTAAAGTGGAAATAACTTACACCAGCCCCGAGCTGCATCGTGCGTTCAGGGTGACCTCGCTTGTAGCCTTCTTGCTAAGAAGTTCATTGAATTTTTTAATTTCAGTTACTTGATGGGTATGGTGACAAGTAGCTATGACATCGCGGCATTGATTTTAACTCCGCTGCTCAGCTACATGGCTGGTTCACGAAAGAAACCAGCGTTCTGTGCATGGGGTGTCTTTACCATGGGCTTGGGCTTCTTCATTTTCATGTTGCCCCATTTTATTACTCCGCCATATAAACCAGGTAGGTCAATGTATATGACAAAGAAAACCAGTTCTAAAGCATTCAGTATGCACTGCTCCAAGGAAGATACTGAGTGAAATAACCGGTACATTCTCTCCTCAAATTTCAACTCATGTGGAAACATCTCCTCGCTTACAACCACGTTCCTCTAGGGGAAAGGAAGAGGAACTTGTTAACTCGTAATCAATATTGTTATTAGTCATTTGCTACGCCCTTTTTTTTCGGTGCTGCACTTGTTTGGTCTTTTCTAGACAATCTGCCAGTAAACAAAAATGCAAGCCTGGATATGAACCAAAGGCTGGAACTTTGCACAGTGAATCGAACTGACTTCGACGCTCAAGATGACTGCGATAAAGAGACCAGCGGTGGGGGCCGAAGTCTCAGTTACACGGTTTTTATTCTGGGAATGACTGTGGCTGGCGCCGGTTGCACTCCAATGTACGCGCTAGGAATACCATATATAGATGAAAACGTCAAGTCAAAAGTGACTCCCATGTACGTTGGTTTGTTTTTGGCCAGTGGTATCATTGGTAAGTTGGGATGGTGGTGATGCACAATAAAGCAAAACTGATAAACTTTCAACGATTTCTAGTTAAGCGACGGGTTCATTTGATTGTTTCAAAGCCTCAAACTCTAATCAGCGCCCCAATAACGCCTGTTACGAAGGACATATTTGATTGGAATAAATCAAAAAATAACTTTCTGCCAGGTAAATCAATTGCTTGGACATTAGAGATGGTAGTGCGAGAAATATGTTTTTTTTTTTCTGAGGATGTTAATGTCGATTATATAACCATCCGCTAAGATCCATAAACCAAGTATTCCCATTCTCCCTTTGTGGGGTGGGTTGCGGAGTAAAGTAAATTTGCCTGTCATATCTTGGTCTCCAAAATACTGGGAATGGATTGTTTAGTTTCCAAGGAACCTATTGTGCCGTGTCTGTGGGAGGCTTAAAACACGAATCAACTCTTTTTACCGTCAAATATTGTCTACCTATGAAATACATGTATTTGCCAACGGTTTTCTGTTCAGATTTTCCCAATACTCTGTTAAATAAACGATACATTCCAAACATTTCAAAGAGCCATCCACACGGATGCACTGCATCTCCGTGCGATGAAATAAATAGAAATGAGGAAAAGAAAATGGAATATAAAAGGAAATAGAAATCGTAGCCAGGCACACTTCATTAAGGTGCTTACTTTGATAATTTTGTTGGTTTTTAGGTTCTGTTGTTGGATTCATAGTTATCTCGAGGTTTCTTTTAATGTTCGTCGAACTTGGTGTCCACACTTCCTTAACTCCTATTGATGAAGGCTGGGTGGGTAACTGGTGGTTGGGCTTTGCCATTTTCGGTGCGCTGTGTGTGTTTTGGAGTGCCTGGCTATTGGGCTTTCCAAAGGAATTTCTCCAGACAAAGATACAACGAGAGACCGTAGCAAAGGCAGGACCAAACGCAAAAGAGGCAAGTTAGCAGCCTTTTACAAGATATCTTCGGTTGCTTATCATTTGTCAGGTGTTCGAACGGATTTGCGTGTCCGGAAACACAACCGTCAGTGCTGCCTAACTGAGAGCTGTTTCTGGCAAAAATAACTCTGCTCTTTAAAGATGAACAGCTTGGTCACCCGAAGCTCTCTCAGTTCCGCAGAATTGACACGTTACATTTGTGGCTTAGCTGATCCGGCCGACGAGTTCTCAGAAATGCAAAGCGGCCTTGGTTTGTTCATTTTTGTCATCGGCAGTTTTTCCTCGGTCACAAATCAAGCGCACTGATCATTATCTATGCCTTCATTTCTTGTTTTAGAAGGAAGATGCCGTTTTCACCACACTGAAGGAACTTCCCAAAGCAACAAAACTGGTTTTTTCAAATCCCGCTTTCGTCTTTATCTCCTTGGGATCGTGCTTTCAGCACTTTGTTCTCTCATCTTCAGTAGCTTTCATGCCAAAGTTCTATCAAATACAGTTTTATCTGCCCCCAGGGAAAGCCGCTTTTCTGTACGGCCTGTGTTCAATTTCAGGTGGTATTTTGGGAAATTTGACGGGTAAGCAGTCCAATGAGTTAAAGGCCTGGGCCAAGCCGATTAACCATAAATTTGGAACCAACCAAGTTGATAAGAATCAAATAATATAATAATAATAATAATAATAATAATAATAATAATAATAAAATATTTATATAGCGCTTATACTTTTCAGTTCCAAGCGCTTTACATTACTTCCCAAAGGTCTGAATAAAAAATAAAAATCCTAAAATCATTACATATATACATATAAACATAGTCACAAAAATACAAAATAAAAAACCTAAGATAGTTCGTAAACTCGTTTAAAAAGAAAGGTCTACAATTTAGATTTAAAAATATTTACATCATCGATCGATCTAATGTCAACAGGCAAATCGTTCCAGAGTATAATAGGGGCAATGACTGAAAAAGCCCTGAAACCGTATGTCTTTAAGTTATAGGGTTTAATAACAAGACGCCACAAAATACCATAAGATGATTTCGAGCGTTAGGCCTTGGTCAGAGTGAATGTGATTAAACAACTGCCAAGGTTTCAATTTTGCTTATCAGCAATTCCTCAGTGATGTCGTCTTTCAAAAGCAGAGGGGAGAGAAATGCATATTTAAATGTGAATTGTTTACAAAACTAGGAATATACACGAACATGGGGCAGATTGTTTTAACTGTACTGAAAATTTACTTGAAATAAGCGAAATAAACTCATCCAGATTTCTAGAAATTGGAACTTTACCTGTACAAGAATGGTTATGCTAACTATTTGACAAAGGAAAAGTGGCAAGACAAAATCGTTGATACGAAAACTCACTAAAAATGAGCTCGACTAAAAATGAGCTCGACAAAAAAGTTCAATTTCATGAAACTCACACAATAACATTCTTACCTCAGGGGCCTATATAAGCAGACGTCTAAAGCTAAGCATGTCGCAGTGTGCACGGATGTGCTTCATCGTCAGCTTTTTATCAGCTGCCGCGACTGCAGTTCTGTTTCTTAACTGCAGGACGCCTAGCGTTGCAGGTGTGAACAGCCCCTATGAAAACAAGTAAGAAATTCAATTTGATTCTAATGACACGCTATAAAAAAAGGTGATATACCGCTGCTTTTGTTCAAATTCTCTCAAGCATGACTGATGAAAGTCAGAAAAAGAGCATTGGGACCTGTAAAAGAATCTTCCAGGGCAATGAAATGATTTTAAATGAAGATCTTTAGAAAATGAGTGCCCTTTCAAAATAATTTGTTGTTTTATGTTACAAAGTTTCGCATACCTCTGTATGTGTCCATGCTCTTGATTGGTGATCAACTCTTGATTGACAGTTAGCAAATTTTGTAATCATGTCAAGACAGGCATGCGCGAGCGCGAAATTTGAAGGACAGGTGACGCCAGGGAAACGTCCGTCGCGCGATTTCACGCGTGCGTGCGTGCTTATGTCACGTACTGTTATATCGGTCGACGAAATCAAACACTACTCAAAATCTAGTCGTAACAAGCCACTCTTGACATTGTTCAATATGACACACTTCGTTACGGAAACAATCGTTGCAACACAAGTCACAGAAACCACTGTCAAGAGTAAAACCAGTTCTTCTTAGTTCAAGAAATGTGTGTCGCACCTCGTTTTACCAGTGAATATTTCGAAGTGACAAATGAAATCTACAGAACTACTTTCCTGTCTACACTTTAGGTTCTCATCATATCCTCATCCAAGTTATAGTATAACTATTCCTCTATGATCTCATCATTAGCAATCACAGCCCTATCCAACTGTCCACAACCTGCAACCAGGAATGCAATTGTACTGGAAAAAGCTATACTCCAGTGTGCGGTGGAAGACTGAGCTATTTTTCGCCCTGCCATGCGGGATGCAGTAATTTGAAGGAAACGATCAAGGAGGTATAGTGGATTAGAGGACTGTTGTTAATAGAGAATCCACTCACTTTAATTAAAAATTATGAGAAAATAATATTTCTTGTACCTTATACTGAAACGCGAAGAAGCATAAGTAAAACGAGACCCCTGATATCGT
>BLAZ01000999.1:1092917-1095417 GCA_014633955.1 Acropora tenuis
TGCTCAAATCCTATCTACAAGATGCCAAAAAAGATTTCCGTGACGCCGAAGTATAGTGCCACAGAATTTATACAAGATTAAACAAGCAAACATTTCATTAAGAAGATGAAAACAAAGACCAGCAAAAAATAACAAATAAATAGAGAAAAAAGTTTAAATTGTTACAGAAATGAAGAATAAGTACATAATTAGTTCGAAGATTCAGCAAGGAGCCGTTGATAATAGACCGCCTAAAGCAGGTTGGATCAAACAAATGATAGAGTCGGTTTTCTGTGTTACGAAGTGAAAATTTGACAAGCAGGAACCGATAAAGCGTGTCAATATAAAGTTAATATATAAAGTTAAATATAAATTTCAGCACTAAAATATGGCAAAGCGTCTTAATCAAACAGCAGGCCTCAAATTTTTGAAACCAGTCTAATATCGAGTACATGATGCGTCCATAACGGTAAACGATGTCAGGATGACATCATTTGGTCTATATTTTCCACTGAGACGTAATTGAACATATTTTTACATGGCTCAACACATTGCGTCAATAAATTGGACGGGCATTTGGTTAAAGGAAAAAGAAATTTACAATTAGTTCACTGGCGCGCTATCTCTTCGCCATCCAATATGATCTTATGCCACAGGGCCTTCTAACGGCAGCTCAGTCAAAGCCAAAAGCGAAAGACAGTGAAAGTACGAACAATGGAAAAACGTCTCCAATGAGCAAAAATCAGAGTTCCTTAGTTTAGAGTTCGTCTGCAATTGGTATGTCAAAAATATTTAGTCAAATACGCTTCAAAATATTTAGTTCTCTACTTAAGAAGAAAAAAATAAAAACAAAAGGTGAACACAAGCCACCTGGCTAAGACATAACATTGTCGAATAGCACACCAGGTGGGTCGCTCATTTCATAAAACTGTCTTCCAACACCTTATTAATTAAAATGTCAGGAAGGGCACGCTTGAAGGTTCCAGAAGCTTCGAGTAGTAACTGCGAACAAATTTGCAAGTCTAATTAATTTGCTGACCTGAAGCAGTTTCTGAATGCCCATACAATTTAATAAGTCCAGTGCTTGTACATGAAAAACCATTGCCACAGCTTCTGTAATCCCACATGCTACTGAGCATAAAACGAAATAGCGTGTACGTTTTGTCCAGCGACTGCTGCGGACTAATGTCACACAGCGGGGATAAGAGATTTGACAAATTAGTCTAATAACTATTGATGACCATTTACAAGAGCTATTACAAGGTGGCGATAGAATAACGAGCTAAAGACTGCGAAAATAAAATGAAAATAATAAAAATGCTCTTGAAGTTGTGAAGAGAGGAAGTTAACCTCGCAATTTTGTGGCCAGAAATTGAACTTGCAATAGGTGCGCAACTACGAATACTGAGCGACCATTTTTTTTTTTCGGAAAATCATAATAAGTGTGGTAGTAGTTTTGTTATTTACTTTTCTACAACCATGACTGGATCATGTGCAAATGCGTTCCTCCTACGACTTTTTGCGTGTTAAAAAAACTCATCCACTCTAGTTCAGTAATAAAGAAGATTACAAAATTCGAAGGCTGATATTGAGCATACATAATTAAAGAGATGACTCCTTTTTAAGTCTCCAGATCGTAAGACTTGCAATATTGTTGCATACGCTCTTCTCTTTGCTCACTGGTCACGTTTGGGTATTTCTAGTAGATACCGTCTACGAAAGGGTGACGCGAAGAGAGAAAGGTGTAGGTGAATTGTTCCTTCTTAACTCTGTAAATTTGTCTACATTGGTCTTGAAGAAGGGTGGACGAGTCCCACACCATTAACGAGGCATGCACTTTGTACAATAGGAAGGGAGAAACAGCTGCGATCTTAGCTAATTAACGGCGAATCACCATCAGTAACAGAGTGTATTTTTTTTTGTCACCGACCATCCGCCGGATCAAACCCTAAAAAAGAGGTAAGCCTTCGTCTTTCACGTTTTTGGGCGAGTTTGGGAAACAGTATCAAGGCGGGCGTGTAAACTGTAAACGTTATTCTAAAATTGAGAGCTGAAATCCATTAATTCCGGAAATGCTCTTCGTTTCGTGCGAAGTCAATTGTTTTTTCGTTGTTTCGAAATTTTCTTTCGTTTGTTTTAGGTATAATTTTGTTGAATTGTCAGCGAATTCTAAGCAAAGGCAAAATCAACAAACCCGATAAATTTAACACTTGAAATATTTAAGCCTAAGAGAGGGTGGCTAATTCTGTTTTGTAGTCAATTAGAGTGCTCTCTTCAAGGCAACTATCTTCAATCAATCCAGGCCATGTATTGGTCGCTTATATTGCATTCACAGGTACTGATTTAAGTTCACCTTGGGAACGGAATCATGAATTGTTTGTTGTTTTTTTGACCGGATTGAGTCCGAGCCGTTTGTTAACGGTTTTCTTATTCTTAATTCCATCACTGATTCCTTTGAGGTCAATATAACAACATAAGTTTCTTGCCAAGGGCTTCCTTTTCGTGACAACCACCGCATATG
>BLAZ01000999.1:1189510-1199897 GCA_014633955.1 Acropora tenuis
GTCACCGTCAACTAAGCCAGAGCCGAATGAATACACAAATGTATCAGTGTAATTTATGCTTAATTATTTGCGATCACAACGTCCATGATGAAGTTACGATGGAAAAACTCTCGTGTCCCTCGTGAGCCACAAAACGTATGGGTCATCATTGACAAGAAAAAAAGTAAAAATAAGCAGTGAAAAAATATTTTGCTAAGGAGAAACGAGCCGAAGCTTTCGTTAAGAGCTTATCGCTTATCGCATCGAAGCGGAGCAAGGAACGGCTTGGAAACAAAAATTTGACAAGAAAAAAAAGTTAAAATAAGCAGTGGAAAAATATTTTGCTAAGGAGAAACGAACCGAAGAATTGTATTCCTTGCGTCTCCGTCATCCGTCTTTGTCCAGCTGTTAATGTTCGTAGATTTGTTTGGGAAAACAACTGCTGATCGCCTTGAAAACAAGTCTCGAACTAGATAGGAGTTTCGGGAATTCTAAGAATCACGAGTCACGGCCAATATCCATTTTATAGGTTGAGAACTGGTCTCTGATTTCGTGGCAAAATTCAAGACTTCGTCCGATATCTTTAATGCTCTCACACGCATGCGTGGTCGTTTTCCCGCCCTGTCACAACTGTCGGAAACGACTTCGCTGGACCACGGGGTCACATCCACGGGATTTGGTCGAGTTTTGGTCAGCGGTATACCACTCTAGACCAAAGTTTTCCGCGCCATTTTATTTCATTTCGATGCCAAATTTCGATATTATGTTGTGGGTGTTCACAATTCGCCCTAGGAGAGGGCTATTTGTCATTAATTTTATGCTCTTTACCCAGGGGCTTTGAATGGTTTTTGTTTGTCGAAAAAAAAAAAAAAATTCCCGGGGGTCGACCCACGGGGAAGCAACTGATAGATGCATTATTTTGATGTTTCTTAAGGCGTTTGGCTAACTGTTTTAGTCTTCATCAGTTACGCGGACGCTTGGTGTTATAACTCGCTGTCGGGAATTTGAAATTTTAAGATGACGTTGCTCGGGCGGTACTGCTGCGCGTTACTATAAAGAATGTTTCTGCAAGAGTTCCAAGTTAAGGTCATTCCAGTGAAGTAGAACCTGCCCTGACATTTTTGTCAAACTTTAGCTATAGATTGTTTACTTTATAGGAACTTGAATTTTGAAATAAAAATGAGAGGTCCCTGTGCTTATTTAGAAGCAACAGCGTATTCTTTATACCCAATCAATCCCTCTAATAGCCTCATTATTAGAGTCACGATTGCTTGCTAAATTCAAATTTGCGACGATTGTTTCTTGCTCTACACTGAGAATTGGTGCATATTTATTTTACATAGAAACATTTATTACTGAATTGAAATGAGGCGTGTGACATGATCGTGAGACGACACTCACGAGCATGAAACAATTTTTTCAATTGTTTAACTTGTATGTTATGTTTTCATGCCCATGCGATGTCAAACGCTTCGTAACCATAAACTGGAGCAGTTATCTGGCCTTAAGTTTTGTGATGCATGACGAAATAATTATCATGCAGAGATAATGAAATTTCAAGATTTTTTCTTGAAATTCTAATTTCCAAGCCGTTAAGAGAAGACCAAAACTTCTCTTTACTTGTGACGAAGCAATGAATGCAGCTGTATTGGAGGAACTCAACTATATTTAAACTGTTCAGTAAGGGTTACTTCTTGTCTTTGGCGGTCAATTGAAGCGAGTGACCAGTTGGAGGGCGGGGGTCGAGGAGAAAATGGGGCGCCTTTAATTTTTTTATTTGTAGAACATGGGGGGCCTTGAAAGGTCAAAAGGATGGCTGGGGAGGAGGACTTTGATAAAAGTAATAAATTTTTATTTGCCATAGTTTGGTATGTTTGAAGAGTGGGTCTTGAATCGAATCTCGAACGATCGAAGGGGGAACCCGAAAAACATGAATAGTGTCAGGTTGGGGTCTGGAAATTTGCATCTAAAACATTTTCTCCTCCAACACCTTCCCCCCCGCCCCCTCCCTCCGACTGTAATAATCACTAGTCTCTTAGTGGCGTCAGCAATGACGAGATCTAAAAGCACGGTAACGACCGCGCGCGGGAAATCATCATGGAATAACAAATAACAAAGAAAATCAATTATACGTTCAGAGCACTGTTTAAGCTATTCTACATTACTTTTTCTGCAAATCATTTCTCGAAGTTTGAAACTTCCAACCTTTGTAGACAGAAACGTAAGATTATAATTCTCAAGTACATTTGTACAGCAAAAAGCAATTGATCTCTTGCGAATAAGCTATTTATCAAATACTTTCGTTGCAGCTATTGGTCATCACCATACTGGGGGTCCTGACATGGTTGAAGAGAAACAAATCAGTGGTAAGATACTTACACCAGAGGAGCTGAAACATTCCAAACCGCTTGGTCGGTAGCCTGACAGTATTGTCTAATTTCGGCGACAAATAAGAGAGTGACGAAATACACGCGTCGCGCGAAACTCAGAGGACACGCGCGACAGAGAAGCATTGCGTGTCTTCGAGCGTCTCGCGCGACTTGTGCATTTCCCCAGCACTCCTATTACTCGCCGAAAGTAGAGACTACTTGCGGTCTCCGTGGTCGGTATTTTGATGCCGCTCTTTTCTTGCAGATGGTTTTCTACCTGGTGATGTGCATCCTGTGGTTCATCGTGTCGATTGTTCAAGTCATCATTGCCCTCTTTGCTTGGGCTATCTGGAGAATACTCCGTGTAGCTCTTGAAAATCATTGTGATCAGAGAGGAGATCGTTGCATTTGCGATGCAGATAAGTCACAACCGATTGTAGGTAAATGAAAAAAAATTGTGAGCTCCTGGAAAATTTCGCACAACATTGAAGCGATTATTGATAGTCTCATTTTAAGCATATGTATTTACTTTCATTATGGCATTTTGCACCTAGGTATCAGTTAAAAGCTATCTCAATGATGATGACCTCGAGAGATGAAACTAATCTGTGCAAAGAATTGAATGTGATATCCTCAACATTAGCGAACGCCAAATGGCCCAAGGTCCCATCAGAGATAATGACTTTGAACCCACGAGTTACGTACGGACTTTGATCGTCCGGGTAAAATGAGTGGTAGTGACATCCTCAGCGGAACTCATCTTCAACCTCTCTGAAGATGAGTTCCGCTCAGGACGTTAAAACGGCAATCAGTGCAAACAGTCCTTCTCAGGACTGTGTTCACCCGGACGTTCTAATTCCATCGTTGTATGTATCTCGTGGGTTCAAACCACTTTCTACTTTGAGTCCTTAACTTCTTTCACCCAGACGCTCAAATTCCATTGAGAAAGAAGGACTCCTATACAGATCGAAAGTAGCTTGCGATAGCAAGCTGGATTGGAAGTCTCATCTCAAGCGGTCATCAAATCGTGTCATTTTAAGGCACATGTTCTGACCAAAATAAGAAGAAATTTACAGTTATCATAATTTCTTTGGTGTTGGAAACGCATGAATTCGTTTCCCTTCTTTACACCAGATATTTATTTACTGGCTTCTGTAGAGCAAGCAAATCAACTTTAACCAGCAGTACTTTGAGTGATGTGGCCCTTTGGGCCCCATCAGAGCATACTATTATGATAAAAACAGCACTGGTTTGTATCTATCCGTTATTATTTCATAACAACAGTTCACAACTGCACTGACATCAAGACCATTGAGAGCTGCTTCCTTGCTATATTGATCGTGGCGGCTTTTGCTTGCATTTTGACACTGGCTGGCTCCATCATTGGCTGCATGGGCACTTGCTGTGCGCGCCCAGAGGTAATTTTGAAGGACATGTACACAGAGGCATAGGCGTTAACTGAAAAACTTAGCCAAGGTAGCAAGGTCTTGAAGGTTGGGGCCTGGACTGAGTGAGTCCAGGCCCCTTCCCTTTTGAGAGCTTGTTGCGCAGGCTGTGCAGCGAATGGTTTTCCATTTAATATTATGAGCGGTAAATAATTCATAGGCGCTAAATTTCAAGTTCATTAGTTTATTATGCATTCACCGTTCGTACATTTTCCATTGATCCTTACCCGCAAAATAACCTAGCTAATCGAGGCGGGTGGGAAAAATAAAAGATTACAATAATATGGGTTGAGAGAACAATAAAGAGAACAGATACACTAAACATCAACATGTTAGGTTAAAATGAAAGGGAGTGCCTAAATTACAAAGTTGGTGGAATAAAACAAACGTATAACTGAAATTAAGCTAAAAAATTTAAATTTAATATTTACTAAATAACAACGCCAAACAATGAATTCTTAAGTGAATTAATAGAGTTGCCATGGCAACGTTTCCTATTGTGAAAAACGCCTGTTCTTGTGAGAGTAATTCGTCAACCGTGATCGGGGGTGTAGGCTGGATAATGAATAATGAATAACGATATTGAATGAAAAATGAGTAATGAATATTTGGGTTTGGAAAATCAGGAATTATGAACAATGAATTATGAATAATCAGTAATCAATAACAACTAATAGGACTAACTAGAAGAACTATAAATAAAGAATTGAGAGAAACACTAGAGCAGTGATGAACACGCAGATGAAAGTATTTTCTAATTTCACTCGTTACTTTTTCATTCCATATAGTATTTTGGCACACTATTTGATATCGCTAAAGGCGAGCCATGATTATGATCAAATTGAAGCGTTTCCCAGGTTAAATAAGTCAAAGAGAGTCCTTTATTCCGAGGCTGTCATCTCCCTTAGGAACCACATCTCCCCTCTATGATAAATTTCATGATAACGAGATCCCCTTCTCGTCTTTTCGTATCCCAAGCCTCAGGGGTGTGGTCCCGATCGATAAAAGCACGTTGGTTGCGCCGGTATAGTTACTTCCAATTCCCACAGCCACATGCAAGGCATCTCGGCGGCGATGATGTTGGGACGAAAAGTGTTGGCCATTGTTCGAAATCCTCAATGTAAGAGGGAGTCATTGCTGTCCTGACCCTCACGCAAATCTGTCGGAAGGAGAACGTAAATGGTTCAAAGGCATCCCGAATCCTTGTGAAAACGAAGTTGATGCTTCTTATCAGTTAATAATAGGAATAACAGTAACAGTAAAAATTGTAATACCACTAACATGATCTTTTCATTCTGCAGCCACAAGGTGTGATCGTTGTGCAGCAGCCAGGGTATTCTATGAACGTAACAACCACCCAGCAGATGGGTTACGGGCCCGCGACTCAGCAGATGGGTTACGGGCCCGCGACTCAGCAGATGGGTTACGGGCCCGCGGCTGGGGGTGCTCCTCCTCCAGATTATGGGATGCCTCAAAAGATGTAAAACAGCGAATGGTTCCAAAGTCTCAACTGATACTTTGTCTAGCTTTATCTTTTAGAGTAGTTGCTTAATTCGCAGTCGTTTGCATGCTTGTTCTGTTTGGAATTGGTTAGAAGCGAAACGGTTTTGTCATTTTTTCAGAACATTAAAACGTTTTTCTTTGAGCTAGTCTGTCGAGTTGGCGTTTTTCAGCGTACGAAAAAAGCATGAACGTTATCTTCCATATTGTTTCCTCCCCCTCTCGTGACGTAATGTCGACCTAATCAGTTGACTCGTTCAGTTAGTCGAGCACTGATCTTGCAAGAGGAATTGGTCTAAGTCCCCAGCCAGATAAACGATCATTCTAGGTCTCAAAGTAGCCTGTGGGGAATACACAATTGTACGAACATTGTCAAATAAGAAGACATTTCTTTTCGGATGTGGATCAGTTACGGTTTCAAAATGTCTTGACGTACAAGACTACAAAATCACCCGTCCAATAACAGACTATTTTCAATTGCGCGAAACTAGAACCTTCTCAATGATGGCATGGTTTACTGAAATTTTCTTCATCTCGTCTGCAAGCGCCAATGGCCGGTCTGCGTTTGGCTTCTATCAACTAAACTTTCAGAGGCAAGCTGCCTCTCCAAAGTTTGTAGATGATGGAAACTAAAACATATTTTAGCCATTGACACTTGAAAGTGAGTTCCTGCTGAAATATCACTGAAAAACGCAGTAATCAAATTTCCCCGGAATTGCCTTAACTCGGAAGCCTAGATAGGTGAACTTCTGTCAAATGTGTTTTGGTTGTTTTGTTTTTTTATTCTCTAGCATTTTTGGATCATGAGGTGTATCAGCGACGGACTATGTTATTCATTTTATTCACTTTTAATCAGCATATCGTGAAGTAGTAATTGATCACTATCTGGCTTGATTAGTACTTTTTTACGAGGCCACATTTGGCTTGAAGTTGTTATAGTGCTTATTTTCTTTTTGGACTTCTTTGTTCTTATTTCAAAGTCGTCGCAAGGATGTATTTAGTGCTGGGAAATGATTTGATGTGGCTCTATTAGTTCTTAGGCAATGTTTTCGTGTCACTAGTTACGTTCATATGATAATAAACTTGTACGGAAACTGTTGTTTAAAATGGTTGTGTTTATGGCGATAATGTGGGCGTATGGAAAAGCCGGAATCCGGAAAAGGAACCGAACAAATAAATGGAGGTTCCAAGTTGGGAAGTATGATTGACATCAATACGCCTCCTCCCTTCTATCTGCATGCCTCGCAAAATGGATGATATACGGAGCCCTTTCGAGAAAAGGTACAAGTAAAAGAGCATAGTAGTTGCCATTCTTTTCAGTTAAATGATGTTCTTATTAAACAAAACATATTTGCTTTTGTTTGTAGGTCGCCTCAAAGGGGCGTTGGAAAACCAGGAAATCTGGAAAATCCGGATTCCTGCTTTTCCATACGCCCGATGATGTTGGTGACGGCGACGATGAAGGGTGACGTGTCATCGAGTCATGAAGTATAACCAGTGCTATAAGCTACAGTAAAGCTAACTGCAGCCCCGCTCCAATGAAACTCATCCTGCATGGTGATTGACAGTTGACTACTGCCATGATGACGAGGAGTTTCGTAGCCAGGATAATTTTTCAACCGCAGCACTATTTTAAAAGATGCGCTAGAATCGAATTTAGGATACTGACAACAGCGAACACTGCACTGTCAATCAGATATTGAACATGTAAATTATCTTCTTTTTTAATCGGATTGTAACGGGGGCAGCGATTACTTTCAGGGTACTAAATTTATTAAATGCATAGGCGGAAAAAGAAACAGGAAATTCCAACCGAGGGGAGGGTTCTCTTCACATTGGCTACGGGCCTGATGTCGGTACATTTTGCTGCTGTAAAGTTAAATGTATAAAATCAGAACGAAACTCACACATTCAAATGATTTTGTGTTTTGCTTTTGAAATTGAATCGAAAAATAAGTAATGTACAGAAATAAAAACCTCATGATTGGACCTCGACTTTCGTTGCTATGATATCTTGGCAAAGCCAGATCATAAGCAATATAATGTCTTATATTGTTTATTCAACCAAGTGTTCAGTTCACAAAGCACAAGCAGCGCTATGGGACTCTTAACTCAAGTTCCTACAAACCATAACATACCTGTCATTAATTTTGAATTGAACTGGTGTTCCAATCGGACTGTTGTATTCCGTGATGTGTGCTTGTCAGGCGGAGTACTAATTCCAACACGGCGAATTTACGAAATGAGTTCACAATTGAATTTCTCAAGTCAGGATCACTGCAGCAGCATATTCCGTTAATAGAAGTGCTTTAATTAGCTAGGAAGCCGTCCCACAGGGCAATTCATAATTGCATTTTTTACGTTCCTGTCACCTATCCCCTGGGACCGACCATTCCAGCGTATAAGAAATAAAGAACTTTTCTTATGCAAACGTATGCAGCAAAAAATGTGTTGTTCACAGAAACATACACGGAGATTTTA
Organism: Acropora tenuis; assembly: GCA_014633955.1. Classification (NCBI taxonomy): domain Eukaryota; kingdom Metazoa; phylum Cnidaria; class Anthozoa; order Scleractinia; family Acroporidae; genus Acropora; species Acropora tenuis. The sequence goes on from BLAZ01000999.1 coordinate 1,197,285, forward strand.
TCGCAATATGCTTTTTGAGAGTTTAGTTAAGGGTCGCGGCTGCGTTGCATGACAATCGGCCGCCATCAGCTGATATCAAGAAAATGTAGAATAAAAGAAGAAAAAAAGGAAAATAATGGATAGCCATGTTTGCGATCCAACTTCCAAGGGGAATAGGGAAAATTTCTTACAGCAAACATTACGTTTCAAACCAAACATCTCCATTAACTGTTTCATTCGTTGACTTTCTCTGTTTGCTCCAAAGTAGGCCTTATCACGGTTTTAACCGCCACTTCAGTTAACGGGTATGCAAAGCATAAAGAATTTGCATTGTTTGTGTGCGGATCCGATGTCAAATAATCATGTTAGGCGGTAGCTCTGAAAATGTATGCATTGCGAACTGGAGGTACTTGGTAAAGGATCATCCAGACCAAATTTTACGCACTGACCTTTCACAAAGGTTGCCCCGTGGGGTTGTCAATTTTTGTATACATTTCTCTGAAATTTTTTCCCGGAAACTTTTATTACGAATTACAGACAAATATAAGGAACAAATTGAAAACGCCCCCTGGCCTAACCCTAACCCTTTTATCAACGGCTAGTCCCTAGAAATAGGTCTGTATAATCCTTTACCCTGTACCTTAGTGTTTAAACCGCCTAGTGTTTAAAGAAATTATTTGACATCGGATCCCCACACAAACACTACAAATACCTTAACGCTTCACCTGCCCGTCAAAATGGTGGTCATAACCTTCATAAGGCCTATTATTAAATCTATCTCGTCACCCGAGGTTTTTTCGCGCCAATTTTCGTTCACATTTGCAGCCTGGATATGACGCTTCCTTGACGAGTTCCTTGAAATGTTTATGTAATTCAGCGTACATCATGACTTTTAAGATGCCTTGCCTTACGATGAAGGCAAGTATTCCTCGAGTGACTGGATTGCCTTCATTTAAGTACGAAGACCTGGAGGAAATGGCAGTTGTCGGGCAAGGATCATTTGGTGTTGTATTTAAAGCTAAACATCGCGCTGAAAAAACAGAAACCGTTGTTGTAAAAAAGCTGTGCGAGTCCGAGGAGGATGAAGAAGACCTCAAGGAGTTCGTAAAAGAGGCCAGGATGCTATATAACAAATAAATAAATATGTATAATCAAAACATAAACTGTACACTATTACTTCGCATCGGCTGATCTCGTTATCTTTCTATAATTACATTTTTCAAACCTGTCGAAGACGATCGTGTGACTTTATTGCTTCCTCACTCAAAAATACGGTGAATCCTTTCTGTCTGGCACTATGTCAGCTAGACAGTTTAGTTTAGTTTTGGCAGAGCTCCTAATCCTAGTGAATATATAAATTCTTATATCTAAAATTGTGCGTTGATTGCGTGACAAGATTTGCGAGTACTATGGATAAAAACACTGACATCACTTTGAATAACATTATAACGACTCTGTCTGTCTCTTTCTTCGGTAAAAAAATTCGCGGGCAAATGTTATCAAAGTGTCCGCTGTTATATTAAACTTTGCTTGTTTTTCACTGTTCGATCGACACGACAGCGATGAACCGGAAATGATATATATTAATTGTTCACTGTTTCATCGAAGCGACAGCGATAAGCCTAAAACATAAATATCTGGCCCATTGTGGCTTCTACCTATGAACATTAATGACCACATAACTATTTAGGTCATAAGAATTGAAAAGAGCTTAAATTTCAAGGGTCTGAGTTTTCGGGGTCTGAGTTTTCGGGGTCTGTAGTCCTGTTCCGGGACTCCCTCTTGCCCCGCCCTGAAAATGGGCCTGAACCCAGGCGGACTCTCTCTTTTCCCGCCTGGGTTCAGGCCCATTTTCAGGGCGGGGCAAGAGGGAGTCCCGGAACAGGCTAAGCCTCATTACATTCAGTTTTACGGGAAATGAATCTTCTCAATTCCAAGATTTATCGTTTCTAATGTCCACGCTCCACGCTCCACGCTCCACGCGTGGGAGCAAAAGTGTGCGAGTTGCACCCGAGTATTCCTCACGAAAGCCGATAATGGACAATCCCGAAATATTTTTGAAACCAAATAAATATTTAAAATCGCCACTTTTTTCTTCAAATCATTGTTAAATAGTTTGTCAAATCTAAAAAACTATTAAAAATCCTAATAAATTATTGGAGCCATGAATTACTTGCAATCCGAGAATCAAGTAAGCCATGATCATCGCAGTTTTGAACGCAATTTAAGCAATTGCGAACAGAAGCCTGAAAAAGTCAGGACTTCAACGGGGTTCGAACCCGTGACCTCGCGATACCGGTGCGACGCTCTAACCAACTGAGCTATGAAGCCACTGACGTTGGGAGCTGGTCATTTGTGAGTTCTAATGAGCCCGTGAAGAATGGATGAGAAGTGATATATGAAACATTTCATATATTGAACTGCGGATTTGAAATCAAGTAAGCCATGATCATCGCAGTTTTGAACGCAATTTAAGCAATTGCGAACAGAAGCCTGAAAAAGTCAGGACTTCAACGGGGTTTGAACCCGTGACCTCGCGATACCGGTGCGACGCTCTAACCAACTGAGCTATGAAGCCACTGACGTTGGGAGCTGGTCATTTGTGAGTTCTAATGAGCCCGTGAAGAATGGATG
>BLAZ01000999.1:1231061-1233561 GCA_014633955.1 Acropora tenuis
GCCGGGGGGGGGGGGGTCACAGGTCGCTTGTCTTAATTTTAAAATGTCTCGTGTCGGCGTTTTGTCTCGGTCCCTGATTTGCCCTTGTATTGTTTGTCGTTCTCGTTCTTCTTCTTATGCTTTCTTCCCATGGCCAAAGAACATCACAGATCTAAAGATGACAAAGATTGACGCAACAGATCACAGATCAACACAAGAAGGAACGATCTCAAATAGCTCCATTGTCGAGCATACTAATCTCGAACCCAGATCTCCCACGGCCAGGTGGAAGGGAGATCTCACCTTTCAAACAGAGTGAGATCTGGGTTCGAGATTACGAGCATACCTAACCGACAGTCTCGTTCCTAGGACCTCCCACGGCCATTGCCTATTGTGTACGGCACGCGATACAATAACTGCGCCGCGAACCGAAGATATTTGGCATATTTCCTGCTTTTTATGTCCTCTTATGAGTTTTGAAGCTCGAAGTAAATCACAATACGCCAAAATGGTCCAAACTACTTCAATTCTTTGTCTCTAATTTTCGGCTTTGAAGTCGCTGTCGGCATTTCGAATGGTCGTCGTTTGTCGCTGTCGCTACTTTTTGGCGGGCCCCTGTCGCTTGTCGGAATTTACCCTGGCAGGGCCTCATAGCTTATCGAGTGAAAAACAGGGCCATCTATCGTGAATGGAGGGAAAAAGCCGCGCCACTCCGCATGGCTCCAGGTGACGGTATGTTGATAGCCTGCAGTGCAGGCGTATTTTGGGCGCGCGAGTGCAAATTTTCTTATTAGGCCACCATCTTAGATTTGGTAACTGTGCAGGATTGGGGCGAGGAAACATTTGCAGAGGAAGTAGGTGTTTAGTGGAAAAATGAGCTTAAATTCCTTCATTTTGTGTTTGTTCTTAGGCTTTTTTGTTTCTCTGAGTGCTTCATTTTGCTGTTAAATCAATATTAGTGTTGCAGCATTGACAGCTCATGACCTGAAATTTAGTGACAGACAGTGATGAGTTGCTGGAAGAATTTCAATGATTAGTCAAGAAAAAGTAAAAACTAGTCAGTAGAAAGTAAAAACAAAACATTTCAGAGAATGGAAGGATCTGGGGCCCTGCAATAAGAGGGATTCCCACTAAATGTTAAAACTGCGAACTGCTTTTCAATAGCAAAAATTAATAAGTTAAGTCTTCTCAATGATTTGGTCATCCAACAAAGAATCCCAGACATCTGCCTTACAGACTCCATTATTTTTTTTTCAATAGTTTGTCCACTTTGGAGAACTATATGGTGAAACTGTGCCAGCCTTATTTTCATCCCCTTTGGAACTTTATGAATGTCATTGTTAGCAACAACATTGACATTGAATCTGGCATCTTAAGTAATTCATCCTTGTGAGGGAAAAACCACGTCAACAAAACATCTTAGCTTATTAGCAGAAGTGTAATACTTGTTGCTAATTGCTCTTTTGTCACTGTCAGTTTTTGTTTAATGCCTATTGCAATAATTATTGTCTTTAGTTAATATGCTTTTACTGGGGAAATTTACTGTGAATATTGGTTAATCCTGTAGAACACAATTGGCACTTATAGCTAGTTGTCCTTGTTGGAAAATCAAGAGAAACACAATGCAGAACATGCTTCATGTTTCCTCTTGTAATGTTTCAAACACAAACACCTTTCCTTTAATGTGAAGTCAAGCCTTTCTAAGTTTGATTAAGAATAATATAATTCCTCAACACTAACAGAAACCATTGAATAATGATTCTCTTTTCTCTGCAAGGTTGTTGCAGCATTGGCACAGAACACTCTTGAAAGATTGTTACATTAACTACATGATTTAAAAAAAAAAACTCAAATTGCCAGGGTAAACAACAAAATGAATGACCTCCCTCAAATTTATGACAACTTTTGTCATAAATAATGATCAACAAAAGAAAACATTTGAAAGATAACTACTAGCAGTACATAAACGTGGCTTCCCAAAATCGGCATAGAGAAACTCGGTAAAGTGGTATGTTGTTTTTTAAGACGACGACAACCGTTGAAGACATCGAAACTGCTTTTCCCTTAGCTTTTCACTCCTCCAACTTTGACCAACAATTTAAAAAATTCATTGAAACGAGAAAAACAAATCATTTGTGACACTTTCTTCCAATATAACTGAAGTTTCTTTCTTGCAAATCTAGACCTTAAAAATCCACATACGACCTTAACAACCGAAGAACCTGAAACTGAATTGAGTCTTCATCCATCTTTGTTTAGTTGTAAATGTCCGCAGGTTTGTTAGGGAAAGCAACTGCTGATTGCCTTGAAAACAAGTCTCGAACTAGATAGGAGTTTCGGGATTTCTAGGCATCACGACTCAGTCAAAATCCATGTTATAGGTTGAGAACTGTTCTCTGATTTCGGGGTAATATTCAAGACTTTGTCCGGCAACGCCAACAATCTCGTTCCCAGAGCCTACGTTACCCAGCGAACGGGAAATGGATGTATCCTACTGCCGATGTATCCTTGGTGCTGGATC
>BLAZ01000999.1:1236061-1238561 GCA_014633955.1 Acropora tenuis
GTGGTCAACGCTTTTTTACACTCACTGATAGAAGAGGATGGGTAGTTATTTCCTCTGAGTGCCGCTTTCACTCTTCGTGTTTCCTCTAAAGGCGGAAAATGACTGATGAGGCGAATCACACGATCATGAGACAAAGCTTACGAGCATGAGGCAATTTTTTCATGTTTCCATTGGCCTTTGTTTCAATTGATGAGCTTGTACGTCATGTTTTCGTGCCCATGTGATATCAAACGTTTCGCGACCATAATCTGGAACGGTTATCTGGCCTTGAATTATGAAAGGGCAAGAAGAAATAATTTTCATACAGACACCGTTAAATTTCAAGGTTTCTCTTGAAATTTTAGTTTCCACGCAGTTAAGAGAAAATGAAAAATTCTCTTTACTTTTTCTGTCAATTATTTCTCCAAGTCCTTGCATCGAATTTTAAAACTTTCCAACCTTTGTAGACATGAACATAAGATTATAATTCTCAAGTACGTTTGTACAACAAAAAGCAATTGATCTCTTGCTAATAAGCTATTTATCAAATACTTTTCGTTACAGCTATTGATCATCACCGTACTGGGGGTCTTGATCTGGTTGAAGAGAAATAAAACTATGGTAAGTTAGTTATACCAGAAGAGCAGAAATGTTCCAAACCGCGTCGTCGGTAGACTGCTAGTATTAGAGAGCTTCAGATTCTAGGACGAGAACGAGTACGAGTACGAGTACGAGATTTTCTCATACAACAGCATTGAGCGCGCGCAAATTAGCGTCAGTTGGCGGGTAAAACGTGATGCCGTCGTCATTTTAGTATGAGGTTTTGCAAAAATGCCGTGTCAAAACAAGTCAAGAGCACAGTAACAGTTTTGGCATTTTTCGATCAACATAAAGGCTCAGTTACCAGCAATAAGAATACTTGAGCAACCTATACTGCTAACGAAGAGTAATATTAATCTCCTGGGTTATAAATTTTCTAAGTATTTTTGCTAAAAACGGGTAGTAAAATTTCGTCCTCGTCCTTGTCCTAGAATCTAATTTCGGCGACAAACACCCGTCGCGCGAGACTCAGAGGACACACGGGAGCACCGCGCGTGTCCTCCGGTCGCGCGCGATGCATGTATTTATCATTCGCCGAAAATAGAGACTACTCGAGGCCTCCGTGGTTGGTATTTTGATGCCGCTCTTTTCTTGCAGATGGTTTTCTACCTGGTGATGTGCATCCTGTGGTTTATCGTGTCGATTGTTCAGGTCGTCGTTGCCTTCATTTTTTGGGTTATCTGGGCTCTCATCCGCGCAGTTATTGAAACTAAATGTGATCAGGTTGGAGATCGCTGCCATTGCACTACAGAAAAGCAAGAACCTATTACAGGTAAATGAAAAGAAACTGTGAGCTCCTGTAAAATTTTCTCACAATATCGAAGCAATTATTGACAGTCTCGTGTTGATCTGTAGACTGGCCTCTATATAGCAAGCTAATCAACTTCAACCATCCGTACTTTGATTGATGTGGCCCTTTGGGCCCCAGTAGAGCATACTGTAATGACAAAAACAGCACTGGTTTGTATTAATCCGTTTTCCCAACTATCATTTCACAACCACAGTTCACGATTGCAATGACATCAAGACTATTGAGAGTTGTTTCCTTGCTATAATGATCTTGGCGGGTTTCTCTTGCATTTTGACTCTGGCTGGCTCCATCGTTGGCTGCATGGGCACTTGTTGTGCGCGCCCACAGGTAATTTCGAAGGACATGTACACAGAGGCAGCATGCATTTGAAAGGTTGGGGGCTGGACTGAGTGAGCCCAGGCCCCTCCCCTTTCGAGAGCTTGTAACGCTGGCTGTGCAGTGGGTGGTATTCCTTTTAGCATTAGGTAAATTATACCCCGGTACCTCACAGTTGTGCTGTAGCAAACCGTGTTAACCAGCGGTCACACGTTACGCAGGTTACCGAGGTAAAAGGAAATGACACGCAATTCATTGGATGGAATTTAATCACAACTTCAACGCAGTATCGTAATTGGCTCTTGTACCTCGCGCATCAAAACACCCTTCCAACTTACCACTTTAAATGTCATAGGCCCTTCGTCTGATCTTTATGAAGTATCTATGGATGTTTAACACAGGAAATTTACCGCGGGAAACGTCAGTCACACTGCTAAATACAGTTTCCCGTGGAAAAAGAGCAATTTGCCACGGTAAAAGTGCCCCGTGTAACTGCACCTATTATGAGCGTTAAATAACTTATTGGCGCTAAATTTCAACGTCAAACAATGAATTCACAAGTGAAATAATGAAGTTGCCATGGCAACGTTTTTCAACGCCTGTTTTTCAACGCCTGTTTTTCAACGCCTGTTCATGTGAGCGTAAATTGTCAACCTTGATCGTGGGCGGAAGCTGAATAACGAATAACGGGATTAAACAAATAATGAATATTTAGGTTTGGGAAATTATGAATAATGAATTAATCAACAAGAACTACTAGGAATAACTAGAAGAACTACTCATAAATAATTGAAA
>BLAZ01000999.1:1264950-1267450 GCA_014633955.1 Acropora tenuis
TCATGAAATTTCCCCGGGTTTTTGTCGCCGTAAAATCATGAGGCATCGAGTAGAATCAAGTAAGCTTTTTCTAGGGAAGCTCACTTTTATTACTTTTTTTTTTTTTTTTTTGTTTCAAGCAAACACTCTGAGAGCGGAATTTTGGACGCCAATGGGAACTGATTTCCTTAAAAACAAGAATCTTCACTTGGGGAATTGTTTTGAAATATAGGCTGCTGGGATTCCGCTTTACCCTTGCGCCTTCATATTCCCGTTGTTGTAGTGATTATACTTTCAATTGATGATCATCATATTTTTTTAGATGTCAAAAAACGCACTGATTTCGAGATGGAAGCAAAAGATGTTATAAAATGGTCGGTCATGGGATTTCTGACACTGTTTTTCCTCTCTGGTTTGTCATTAATCATCTTTGGCATCACTATACCCACACCATTTGGAGACTATCTTACAATGAAAGGTGTTGCTATACCCGTGAACTACGAACTCAGAATCGCAATTCTTTTCCTTCTATTAATAATGACAGCCTCTCACTTCTTTGCCATAACGAAGGAAAACCATCGGCTTCTGACACTGCTCGGTGTGTTGCTCATTATACTATTCATGGTTGAATTTATCTTGGCTATAATTTATTTTACTATGGCAAGTGAAGTGAATCTGACTAAAAAGAAACTCACAAATGGCATGCAAATGTTGGCGGAATATGGAGTGGACGAAAAGGTGACTCAGGCCTTCGATCAAATTCAGCGGACATACGCGTGCTGTGGAATATTGGACTACCGTGATTGGTTTACTTCAAAGTGGGCAGCAGCCCAGGTTTGTAACTGTCCCCTCTGTAACATTATTGTAAATGCGTGCAATTCAATGAGCATGTATTTCCGAAACTGGCCTGGTTACAAATGATCCAGGGAAGTAAACTGCTGCAGTGTATTAATTCTTCGTACTGGTCCACAAAATACAAGTCCTTCTAATGGCTGAGAAAGATCTACGTCACGTAGTCAAAGTCCCATTTATTCGGTCCTTTCTTATGGAAGGCTTCAAAGTTTCATTTCAGATATTTTTCTTGAGAAATTTCAACTTCTTTAAAGAAGATAATTATAATCCTTTTCAAAAGTTAATGGTAACTCTTGATTCCTCTGATTATTTCCATTTTTATTGTTTCCAGGGAAAAAACAACCGAGTCCCATCATCATGCTGTAAATTCCCAGCACCAACTTGTGGATATGACATGGACACTAAGAATCCGATTGATGTTATTAACATTCTGGGTTGTTCAGGGCTCAACTTCTCTTACGAAGACCGCAAGAAGTTTGTGGGAGGGGTGGGTCTTGCCATTGGCCTCCTTAATCTGTTTGCATTGTTGTGTTGTATCATATTTACATTCTGTTTTAACTCGGTCAGAGGAATTAGTGCTATTGATGCACTCAAAGGAGCAGAACCTAGCGACGACCCAGGAGGGCGGGGGACATCCAGTAGCACGCCGGGATCCGCGCGGCGACCCCCACCAAAATCGGCCCTACGCGCTTCCAAGGAAATGTTGACTGAAGATGATGACGATGACGATTTACCACTGGACGCTTATAAAGATTTACGCGATAAGTCCCAGATGTAATTACATGAATTCAGAGAAAGGCAAATGCCACAACTCACCAACTATGCTGACTAAGGAACTGGTCACATTTAGCCTGCGTAGCTGGCGGTTTTTTTCCGTCCGAGCAATCGAATGAGAGGCGAGCCCACGAGGGGATTGTGACAGGAAATTCACTGACATTTTCCTCCAATCCCCTCGCGGCTTCAGCCCTCCGTCGTTTGCTCAGACGTAGAAGGCCGGGTGCGCAGGCAAGGCCGCATTCGTTATATCATTGACCTACGACAATGAGGAATGCGAGTTAGTTAAATCTCACAATCACAATCCTTTCCAGTTTGAAGATACGAATGGGAGGGAGGCGTTAGCCACTGCCATGCGTTGGTGAAATCTTAGACTTACTAACGTGTTCCCATATTTACAAAGTCACGGTGTAAGACTGAATAAAGTACTACTGAGGCAGTGAACGAGCCAGTAGTTAACGACAAACTGAATGGCAATGGCCCGCTACAACTGTCAACGGTTAACTAAATTTTTAATAAATAAACAAAACTTTGTGATACGTCATGGCTCGTTAAAAATATTTCCTGAAGTATTTCCTCGTTAATTTGGTGTGACGAAGCTTTCATGAAGTTTATTATGCATCAGTCAATTCCTGCCGCGCCCTACCCCGCCGGGCAACTGCGGGGCATTTGCCCGTCTTGTCAGTCCCGGGGGTGGGGCTTTAGCTAACTTAGCTTGTTTCGGGGGCCGGGCATTAGCCTACCCTAGGGGACGACATTATAAAGTTATGTTCTCTTATTTTTAATATTTACTTTTATCTAATAAGCCATAATGGCCGCGTTTGATTCATTATGTGGCGGGGCATTTGCCCTCTACTTTCGTTCCCACCGCCGGGCATTCGACAGCTTAAGAGCC
>BLAZ01000999.1:1286735-1289235 GCA_014633955.1 Acropora tenuis
AGCAGCCGGTAGTGGAGAGGAGCGTTACGTGACGACCCTAATAACGGCTGCGAAGGAGACTACGCTTACCAGCACCAGAACAAAAACGCTGCAACTGAAAAGCAAGAAATTTCATTAAAATTCAACTTTCTTTCTTTCCTCGTTACTGAAAAAATATCGATAATAAAATAACAGTTGAAAAAATAAAATAAACATACAAGCAAATCCCACAGGTGTCACAACATTGTGCCATTGAGTGAATGCCTTAAAGAACCTCTCAGTTAAAATAATTATGCCTCTTATTGAAACAATTTACTTTTCGTACTTTCCAGGTTGTGGTTCAGATTTTTTCAAGCGAAACAAAGGACACTCTATGCGATAAAAACCCACTGACAGGATGCCAAGGAGCTGGGTCAATAACAACACAAAACTGATGAAAAGGGGGGAGGGAACAACTAAAGCGAAGACAAACATAATGTCAACAGCTTCTGCGCATGCGCAAAACAGAAATCGTTAATTTACGTTCAGCCTTATTAGCACCAGTATAAACACGCTGCAACCGAAAAACAGGAAATTCCATTCAAACGATAAAGCCCAGCCACAAATACAAAGTCATGGCTTTCTCTAAAAAGAAAATGCACTGTCCCACAATTGAACAAAAACTAAACCGCACCAATATATTACGTTGGGATAAACAGAAGGTTAAATGGGATGAATGGCTGAAGGTGGTAATACCTGAAGCCTACGGGGGTAGTAGTGTAAGGCTGATGGTGGTAATACCTGAAGCCCATGGGGGTAGTAATGTAAGGCTGACGGTGGTAATACCTGAAGCCCATGGGGTTAGTATTGTAAGGCTGACGGTGGTAATACCTGAAGCCCATGGGGGTAGTAATGTAAGGCTGGCGGTGGTAATATCTGTAGCCCATGGGGGTAGTAGTAAGTAAGGTTGATGGTGGTAATACCCGAAGTCCATGTAGTACGTTAGGTCGAAGGTGTTACTAGCTGAGGCCCTTAAGGGTGTAATGGTTGGTTTATTGTTTTGGAAAAGTGACGCACTAAGTCTTGAATTTTTCCAGTTATTTGCTTATTGGTGATTATGCTGTTCTCAAGACTTAAACTAACTTGGAACAAGTAAAACCAAATCCGAAGGGAAATAGTTTTTCTATTCAAGTACAAGGAATATTTCTCCATATCATTTTCTAGTTTCTGGTTTTCAGTCCGTTTCCTCTTTTCTTTCATGCCACAAAATTTTCCGAAATATTTTCGTTAATGAACTGGCATCTTTTGATATTGTCTTCAGCGAAGAGAAGGTTACCAACATAGGCTATGTGCATGCGCACTGTGGAAACTCCACATCCAAACGAGAGAAATCATTCCACAATTTAGCGAAATTAAGCCATGGTTCATATAAAATAACTAACTACACTATAGCAATAACACGTGGGTTGTGCGGCGTACTTAGCTTGCTTAATGGGCGATACAGAAGGAATTTACGTTCCTGCTAATGCCTTGAAGAGAGTCTGAACGCCTTGGCTTCATCCTCATTGGATGTCCTCTGATCGGGGATCAGAGAGGCCGGCAAATGATGAAATTAAACAAGCGAGCTAGCACTTGCGGGTGCTACAGGAACTTAAACCTCCTCGCTCAACCCCATTGTTTTTTAAATATACTTTTGACAAATCTATCACCCGCCTCTCTTTTCCGATTTGATCTGATAATCAACATTACAGTCATGTTGATAAAAGTCTTAAACTTGTCGGGTTTTTTGTGAGTAATAGCATCAACTCCACCGTTTGTTTAATAAGCAAGCAAGTTTGACGATCAAGAACTCTATCTATTTCTTTTAGTAGCATTTCACTCATAATTTATTACTATTTTTCAATACAAAATCAAATGGGAGCAGAATCTGTGATACACTTAGCCAAATACCCTTAGGTATTATCACCTTTAGTCTCACAGAAATCTGTGATACATTTGATACAGTTAGTAGTCTTGAAAACAACATTTGCATAAACACCAATAAGCAAATAACTGGAAAAATTCAAGACTTACTGCATTACTTTTCCAAAGCAATAAATAAACCATTACATGACCCCATTCCACCCCTTAAGGCCTCAGCTAATGGCACCATCAACCTTACGTACTACATGTACACCATCAACCTTACTTACTACTAGCCCCATGGGCTTCAGGTATTACCACCTTCAGCAATACAACCCTTTTGTCCCTTCATGATTCACTGTAATTAAAAAATATGAACCTCGAAGAACGAAAAGTAAATTGTTTTAAGACGAGGAATAATTATTTTAACTGAGGGGTTCTTTTAGGCATGCACGCAATGGGACAGTGTCGTGACACCTGTAGGATTTGTTTGTTTGTTTGTTTATTTTTAGCTGTTATTTGATTATTGTATTATTTCTCGATTTAACCAACCAAGTTACCTTTTAATTTTCGTCGTAATTTGTCAACTAAAAAGAAATCTTGATATTAACAATATAGCAAATGATAATTTTCATCACGA
>BLAZ01000999.1:1338933-1341433 GCA_014633955.1 Acropora tenuis
GTAGCAAATTCAGAAAACGTGATTGGAAACTTCTGTGGCGGGTCGTTAAAACAGTCTCTCTCTACAGGTTAGCAGATTCAGGTAGGCGGAATTTTAGACAGGCTATGAAACCGACTTCTCTCTCATTTCGATTCTTCTGGACAACTGGTTTCAAATATTAAGCGAACGATTTTAGATCAATGTACGGAATAAGTGTCAATCACAAGTCTTCTAATCAAAATAAATCTGTCATCAAAAGGCAACGCCTATTTCCTAAATGAGACAGTATTTGTTTTGTATGGTTGCTCGTTGGCACTTAGCGAGAGCTATATCTAGTAATATATGTTATTGCGTCGATTGTATTGAAACTTCACCATGACTTTGAAGCAGAATGCATGCGACTAATTGAAACCAAGTAGGATATCAGAAAGTTACTACCACCAATTCCGTGTTCATCCCAGTTTCGATCAAATATCCTAATGAGTGATAAAACGCTGAAAAACGTCCTTTGACGGATGTTACTAGTAACGAGAAACGAAAAAACGAGCCGTAAGAAAAAAATTCAAAGGCCAAAAATAAAATAAAATAAAATACAAGCAACAGGGAAAATTTGAAGGTAGTGATGAAATATAAAATCACTGGTGTGAAGCTTGGGAAAAAACTCTGCTTCGGAAATGGTGTTGGTTTCGCGCCATGAAAGTCAAGTGACTTCATCTGCCCTCGCTCGCTGATGCCATGGCTGGTGTGATTGAATATAAGTTTTGCGAATATTTCGTGTTAATTCTCAACGATGGTGTTTCTGATCAACGCGCAATTTTATCCTTAAAGGTTACCGGACCTTCAAGTCGATTTGCTCTCTGCTATGATCTGACAGCTTATAACTTTAATTTTCTCCTTTACTTGGAAACAGACGACTCTGATTGCGAAGTCACTATTGTAGTTTTGGACGGTGAAGGTGAGGATTTTGCATTAGCATTAACGGCCGAAGTCAATCTGAGAGAGGTTTTAGAGCGCATTGAAGAATACCAAACAAAACGGCGTTACCTTTGTGCATGTATCTTTTTTTTTAGTATGATGGTAATTTCTTTAATTTGCTAAAAATAAATATCGATTACAAAGCCTGTTCTAGACTGATGACTCGTAACTAACTTTACAATTTATAGGATAAACGAGAAAGATATTATGCAATATTGCCGGGTAAATGCAGCTGTACATTTTCACCTGTTATGTGCGTGCAAAAACAAAGTAAGCAACTTTTTAAATTTTTTTCCCATAACTCATTTTCTCGTTACTCCGTTGAATCCCTTCCAGGGAGTGTACATGTTCCCATGATCCGTTAATCATTTTTTTTTGCTTTATCTCTTGCGTTCCCTTAATAAAACTTAATCCCTAATACGATTAAGCTCAAGTTCTCATGATCCCCAAACTTTTGCGCTGCTCCCTTGATCCCCAAAAATGTTTGTCTTTGTTCCCCATATTTGTTCGCTTGTTTTGCCGTCTGTCCATAGTAGAGGAAATCGTATCATAATTGAAAGTAGATGCATGAGTGTTCCCTTGATCCCAACAAACTAATCAGCAGTTCCTTTGTTCCCTGAAAATAATGACAAGATCCCCTGTTCTCTAAAAATAAATGCTCCAATCCCCGTGTTCCCTTAAACCCCCGGGAGGGGCTCTGAATTACTCGTTTTAGTAACACTCTCCCAACTTGTTTTTGGGATACGTATGTGCACTGAACCACACAAGTGAACTGATTGGCTCGTTCGAATGATTGGAAAAGCGCTATTTAACTCCAAATAGCCAAAGAATAACAAAATGACTTTCTCTAGCTACCCAGCTTCCTTGGAATAAATTTAAAACTCATTCAACTGAAATGTTTTGGTATCGTTGGTTCATGCATTATAACATGACTACTTTTTTAGCCATCCCGCTACGTGGAGGTCTGAGAACGACAACTTATCATGAATCAAACAGAGAATCATCCATTTTATTTTTCATAACACAGTAGGCACTCTACTGCTAATTTTGGTTTATTTGTTATCTCTCAATTTGGTTTAACTTCACAGGACCACTCCCCCGCAGACACAACCATCAACCCATAAGCATAGTTTACTTCTTCTTTTTCGTTTTACTTATTTTCGCCGTGTACGTATTTCTTTGCATTGCTACATTTACTACTACGCTTACCTACTTATGTGGACACATTTACATAGTTTCCGCACAAAGAACAAATGTTTTGACAAGGATAAACGGGGAAATTAGAGTGCTCTTTTCCTTAGTCCAGTGTATGATCTGGATTTCAAACAATTCGGACGGGAGACCAAAGGGAGAAAGGCCATTAATGATCGGGTGTTGCGCCAGTCGTTTTGTTGCCCTCTTTCATGTTTAGTGCATAGAAGGGTCACACGCGCAAAGGCAAATTTATTTACTCAACTATAAACCAAAAAAATTTAAAATATTTGAGGCATTTTTAATGGGCAATAAAATTTCATTTCATTCTTGTCATGATAACAATCTCCGAAAG
>BLAZ01000999.1:1607995-1610495 GCA_014633955.1 Acropora tenuis
CCGTCTGGCAGTGTCCATTTTTTTCTAGAGACTTGCAATACTGAGGATTTCATAGCCGCAAAAGTCTTAAAATTAAAATTTAGATGGATCGTGATGAGCACTATCTTCTTGAACCTAGTTTTGAAAGTCCCATCAAGATAATTTGCTGCTTTTTTGCTAAGTTTTCAATTCAACCAAAACTTTTCATTAAAGGTATGAGGTTTTTGAAACATCAGTGACCATCAACAGGGTTTTTCACTTGTTGGGTTCAAAGTGCTCTCAATCAATGATAGAGACTGCCACAAAAACCAGTCTCTTTTTTTTTTGTTAGAAGTAGTGTTAATGGTCACACAAAAGTTTTTGTCCTCTTAAAACCCTAAGGGTACATTCACCGTCAATGTTGTCATGGAAATATTTAACCACCAACAACAGCCTCTACTTGATGCTTATCAAGCCAATCAAATTTCACTCACTGAGCTCATCACTCAGTACAGTGGTGCAGAAGGATTTGTGGCTGGATTTGTTCCAAAATTATTTTGCAAGATGTTTACTAGGGAGGGTAAAAACAAAGCTCTAGAAAAAATTTAGCAAGCCAGAGGACTTCCAAAGCATTTTATGTGGATGGCTCTGAGGATCATTACCAATACTTCCAGGGACTGGTTAATGGAAATCTTGACACCACTGTCGACAAGTATGGAGGGATATTTTCTGCACAAGTCCTCCTGGGAATTTGTGGTTCAGGGCATTTAGACTACAGATTTGGTATCCCAGAAAGAATATCACCAGGGGTTTGTACTTATGTGTTTATATCACATGCACAAGATGATCCAGTAGAACATGATGTTGCAGACTGTGTTTATCATTACATTGTTTAAGCTTTTATGAAGGAAATGGAGAGAAAATGGGAGATTGATAGCAACGAGTGACCCATAATCCTTTCTAGAATCACTTTTCGATGATGTCCAGTAATTTAAAGTTGGCTCAAAAGGCCAGTATTTTAAAATTAATATTACCTGAATTTTTGAATAAGGCACAATCTGCAGTTAGTTCACCTAGCTTGTGGATTTTGTTGTGTTAGAATGGTTTTCAAATGACTTTCGAACAACCAATTCCAAAGTAATCACTGACAACAGAAGCAAAGGGGGCAATGAAGCTATCAGAATTCCTAGCAATGAATGGAGACTTGCTCAAAGCCCTGGGAAAAATTGCATGTTCAAGGTGTTTTTGATTTTGGGTTTGCTTGTCATTGGTTGACAAACTGGCATGAGATTCTTAAGTCGATCACTAAGTGTGACAATTGCAATCATAATTCCTTTGGACAGTCATTGAAGCTGCTGCAAGCTGCATCTGCTATCAACAATAGTCTCCATTGGAGATAGAGAATGTTGATCCATCGAGTTATTAAAAAGGAACTTAATTTTACTTAATTTTAAGTCACAGTTGTGGTCCCAGTTGTAGTATCCTTTCCAGTTTTTGAGGTAAGGCGTTTGATTATGTGCATAGACAATTAATCTAATAGTAGTACAGTGGTTTGTAAGCACGTGCAATCACTAAGTGTGGCAGTCAATGCTGGGTAGTCTTATAGGGTGAACGACAGCAACGTCTTCAATTACGGCACCCGTTGTCACGACAATTATCTCTTCAATTTATGTAATATTAACAAGAAATAGAAGCAGCGTTAACATTCCTACAAACAAAATCAAACTATTTGCCGGATGGTCACCCGTCAACTAATGCCTTAAAACGTCAATTGTCCCGTCTCCAAACTAGTTGATGCCTAAGGATCAAAGCTTTTTTATTATACACAAATAAACAAGAAGGCGACATTGAAAATTAGTTGAATTTGCCACCAAATTTTTTAAGTGTAAAAACTCAATTATAGCATGAAAAGAACCCCAAACAGAATTGGCAGCAAAACGACTTTGGACATTTGCAGAGTGATTCCCTCGTCAGTCATGAAACTGGACGTAACTGTTCGGCCATTCAGCGGTTGCACTGGTCGGTAGTTGTCAACTATTTCATTGGAGGCATTCATTTTGAGTCCACGTAACATGTCCATCTGTAGAATAAGAAATCAAAAACAGAGACTCATTTTTCTTTGTGAATTGCAATTCAATGTACTCTGCGAGCAGAGTCTCTTTCGATCTTCCTAGATAAGTCGGGAAGAGTCTTCTAGGAAGATAGAAAGAGACTCTGCTCGCAGAGTAAATTCAATGCCGCACGTGAAGAGAATAATCCAAACGCATGAACTGGCGACCCTTGTTAGTCACGGCTAAATTTCCCAAAAATGAGAAAGTTTTAGTTACGGTCTTAATGGTGAGATTTAAAAAAAAAAAGGGGAAAGTTTTTTGTTAGAAATTTGGATGAACGGCGCACAGACGAAATGCCAAAAAAAAGTTAAAACAAAAAACAAACAAAAGGTTGCCAATCCTCGGTCGTAACTGAAACGTTTCGTTTCCACGTAGTGAGAAATTTGTTGTGCAATTTGTGGAGTCAATCCCCAATTTTTAAAACCGGGAAA
>BLAZ01000999.1:1965391-1967891 GCA_014633955.1 Acropora tenuis
AATAAAATGAATTAACGGAAACCAATGGAAGGTGAATTCCGGTTACATTAGAGGCGCAAATAGAATCAGTAGAGATACATTCACGTGGCTTCGTAGTTTTATTTCGAGTGCAAGAGGAACAAGATGACAATTTATAATTTATAGTTTGCAGAAAATCTGCTGGCATTTGACTACATTTCCAGTCCTTGGGAAATAGATTCCTATCTAGGTAGATCACTAATCGTGCTTTCTCTCACTTTTAGGAGGAAGAGCTTGCTCGGATAAAGAGGTACTAAAACAAACAGGGGTATAAGACGTAATAAATAAATTTCTCGGACCAGTCAAAGGAGCCAATCATAACGCAAAGGGAATTCATACCACCGGTACAAAGCGTGCGAGTCCCCCTTTGGGGGAAGCGTGGCGTGACATCCAAAAAAAACGGCTACGAAGGAGACTAAAAGCATGCGAGAAAATCAACATATGTTTGGCATCTGATTGACTGAGAACCTGACAACCGGTTTTCAAGCAAATCACGTCGCGTATGGTTCCGAGTCGAAATTGGTTTCAATCCATGACTGAAATCATTCTATTGGTGACTGAGACAATGATTTAGCCATTAATTGATAGATTCAAAACGGATTGAAAACGTGCTAATGAAACGCGCCATTACTTTCAGTTCATGAATCCAGATACTGTTATTTTA
Organism: Acropora tenuis; assembly: GCA_014633955.1. Lineage (NCBI taxonomy): Eukaryota > Metazoa > Cnidaria > Anthozoa > Scleractinia > Acroporidae > Acropora > Acropora tenuis. Next base: position 1,966,074 of record BLAZ01000999.1, read on the forward strand.
GGTACTGATTATGATAGCTGAGTTGGTCTTCACTTATTATGACAAAAGTACTTTGACTTTCTCAAACAGGCAGTTACAAGAGGAAAAAGAAAGGAACATGTTGCAGATCAAATCTGAAAGAATGGTAGACATTCCTTTAAAAATCGCTATACTTTCAAGGTTAGTTTTAGTGAATTTTACAGAATTGTTTTCTATTTTAGGCTTATCAGAAGACGATAGAGCGATTGGAAAGAGAACTGAAGCAAGGAAAGGCTGCTGCAAATTCTGTGGTAAGCTGTGATACTCGTCCTTCTGCGCATGGGCCTTTTAGCTCTCGCACCTTTAGTGCTTTTCGAGGACGGCATTTGCGTTTGTAAGCAGTTTGGATGAATAACATCACAGGAAAGTTCTTCGTTTACCCTCATACCCAGTCCTTAGGTTGTCATTACAAAGAGTAAAGTAAGCAAACATTTTTTTCCTTTCCAGACCCCCACCAGCAGTCCCATGGTGAATGGTCATGCCTCCCCGTCAGAAAGCGGTGTGGGTACATGTCTCAGCTCCGCAACCCCTAGCCCGCGACCTGGAGATGATAATAGTACAGCCCGACTATTGCGCCACTTGCAGGGCAGAGTTCAGCAACTGCGGGCGCAAAATGACAGTCTGCGAAAATCGTCAGAGAACGAGTCACTAAATGAAAGTCACAGCAGTGTGGTATCTACCGAGTCGGTAGGAACAGCTGTCGAATTTCTGTCGAAACGATCAAAACGAAGAACATTCTTGCATTACCAACAGATAATCAGTGTTATTTTCAGAATTCCTCCTGGCCGTTTATTCTAAGAGTTGCTCCAACTTAAACGCCAGTGTGAAAGTTATGTTCGGAAGGAAAGGCAACACAGAGGTTTTGAGATTTCCAAGAACTTCAGCGCGAAGTTACTCTCTTGAATTACTTTTTTCTTTTTTCACTAGCTTAATGCCAGTGGCGAAGAAGACACAAAAAGGTTGCAATCTACGCTCAAGGTACGGCGGCTTTTTTGTGATGCCTCTGTTGTAAGTGGGAAAAATTTTCGGAAATTTCGATCCTGCGCCAACTTTTGCGAAACTAACAACGCCCCTTTTCAAACCAGATGTCTGAAGAGAAAGCTCAGAGAAATGCAGCCATGTTAAGCCAGAAGATGATGGAGATGACGAAGTTACAGAAAATGCTTACGCACGCAACCAAGGTAATGTGGGTGAGATTTGTAGGTAGTTAATTAACGAAAAGTTGGCTTTGAAAGGGCAGCATTTACAGTGCTTCAACTATTCCGTTACTTCGTGTTGTTCGCGTTGCACAGGTTTGCTGAAAATCTACCAGTGGACTGATTAGAACGCAGAAGAGTAAATAATCAGCGAATATTGCTTATGTTGTCGATAAAGCCCTCAACAACTGTGTTCACCCACAATACACCACCCGCCGCGCCAAATGGAGAACAGGCAAAACATCAAACTGCTCTAAAATCGAGTCTCTTAGGGATTCGTCCCGTGTTCCTCCCCCACGAACTCGTTGGGAATGAACTACACGCGGGAAGCATCATTGAGTGTATTTCTCTTATTTTCGCCGAACTTAAAGACTACTCGCAGTCTACGTAAGAGACGGTTGAGACCTAAACTCTTCGTTCCTTTTTATCTGCAGGAGAACATGAAGCTGGAAAGAGCATACGCCTCTCTTCAACGCAAAGTAATCGACAACTCCAGATAGCAAAGCTTTATTTACATGTATTTTACCCGCGAGTTCCAATGAAATATTCACATTAGCCTTAACAATATTACTCTTACCCATTGATTTTGGTTGCTTTGGAGTTC
>BLAZ01000999.1:2046285-2048785 GCA_014633955.1 Acropora tenuis
TCATTAAAAGCCAGTTATTTTAGCACAGGAAGGTGCCCTGTACCAGCACCTTCATCTCTTCCAATCTTGTGAGAAATAGCTTTAGAAAAACAATGACTATGTTTTCTTGACTCAATTTTCGTAGGACTTCAATCGCAGCGTTGGCCTTTATAGCCAGTCCATTTTCCAGCTCCAGTCTCCCCGGGCTCTCACAGCCACAAGTTGTGGCAATATAGTGGTCTGGGAGCATGCAGGAGGAGAACTACCATGCAACAGGAAGGCATTTAAGATAGTTAAATTGCAAGAAAAAGCTCTTACAGTACTCACAACCACTGACAAGTAAGATTATGACTAGCTGGCAGCTGTTACTTATTTTTATTGGGTATATCTGTACAAAGAATGATTAAGTTGCTTGGTGAACAGTTTTCTGCAAAGTTCGGAGAGTGTTAAAAGTTTGGAACTTTAAGCTGCATTTGACAGTCTTTTCCAATGTTTTTGTACGCAGTTAAAAGAATGGCTGGTTTACCACTAAAATTGAAAGCATCTTTTAAATTTATTAAAGAGAAGTTAACAACTTCTAAGTTTTGTTTTCTGTTCATAACAGGTATATTGTAACAGGAGATGTGGCTGGTCATGTACGATTTCTAGATCAACAGCTTAGACTTACAAACTGGTAAAGTATAGAATATGGCATTAAAGTTAATGATAACTTATTGATCTGTGTCGTGAAGGTAAAGGTACACGTTATTTAACGTCGGAAGTTCCTTTACTCTCATAGAGAGTACTTTCCCAGGAAGCCGACGGTGAGCTCATCTCTCCCCCCCTCTTCCCAATCAATGCTCCGTTTTTAAGGGTATTTAAAGAACTTTTAAGCTACAATGAATGGAAAGAAGTCGAAACAAGGATGTCAGATCCCGGGATTGAACTCGGGACCTTATGCACCGGGTCCGCGTACTAGCCGACTGTGCCACCCTTGCTAAGTCATTGAAGGGTGTATGAAGTGAGAACAATAGAAAAATAATAATAATTATGTTGGAAATTCTCTTTTTCGTTAATAATTTTGACAACACTGACTCTGTTTTCATTGTTGTACATCACCAAGCTAATTACTGTATTATCCTTATTGTCTTTTGCTTTTGATCCTTCACAGGTACAAACACTTCAATGCAGGGCCTATTAGCACAGTCTCATTTTCCTATTCTCCAAAAACAGCTGATGTTCAGTAAGTTTCCAAATTTCACATGTTCACTCATTATCTCCAGTTCTGTCATAGTTGTTGGAGAGGCAGGGAGGTAGTTAGCCTCCTCAACTGTGTTTCTCGAAGCTCTTTGATAGCATTGAAGTCAAAAACAAGGTGTTTGAACTTGCTTTAATTTGGTTTTTTATTTATTTATTTATTTATTTATTACGATTTCGGCAAAAATACATAAAAATTGGAATGAGTAAGAGTGCCAGGGAAAGTCTATAAAAGAGTCTGACACCCTATACAAGATATACCGTCGCCAATAGATGAGCTTAGGGAAGGTGCCTATGAAAGCAGGTGGTGGTGCCAAGCAAAATGCGAACATCAAGCAGGGCACGCAGGTATCCACGGCAACCCAAAGAGCGGCAACCACCACCAGGCACCGTCACACTGAGAAACTCAGTGGAGATACTTACCAACCTGTATACAGTACTTACCATTGCCAGCTAAGAGGGAGGGAAGGGGAGGGGCAAACTGCGGCACAAATGCACAAATACAAGCTTGAAATTGCACGACCTCCAGAGCGAGTATGCGTCATCTAATGCTAAGTGAAGACCTGTATGTTGGGTAGGGGTGCATGATCCGTGAATGCCGCTGACCAGCATTGGCTCGATTTTAACACATTACTAACTAGAGACCACCCTACTAACTGGTTGTATTATTTTTTATACTTCTACTAGTAACCTTGTTTAATTTCATGTCTTGGTTTTTTTTCAGAACTCCAGAAAATAAAGCCGGATATCCAGCCAGTTCCACCCTAGAAGGCACCCCACTTGTTGTGAATGACTTTGTCATCAGTACCTCAACAGCTAATGTAGCTTATTTCCGTACTGATGGAAGTACACTTCAGGTAAAGCATTTTGGTTAATGAAAGATATTACATGGTGGCTTGGAGTGCTAAAAAAATATTTCATGAGTGAGCACAGTGGAAAATTTTTCAACACAAGAAGAGAAATTTTGTATATCCAAATGACCATGTAATATTATTGTCTTCTTATTAAATAAAATCTTTGCCTTTTTTAATTTCAAAAATGCTGGTTTGAACTTGACTAAATAAGCTTTCAGTCATTTGTTTATTTGTATCACAAGCAACCATAAGTGCTTAACAGGGCATGAAAATACTGCAAGCTGACTGGTCGAAACTGATATCACACATGTATGTTTAAAAATGATTTCATCACTGGCAGGATAGCATTTTAATCAATTTGCTACCACTGGGTATACCTCAAAATTTTATATATCAACATTGTATATTTAATTTAATAATAAGGTTGTCAA
>BLAZ01000999.1:2136557-2139057 GCA_014633955.1 Acropora tenuis
TTGTGGGGAGAAATGTTACGTCGGCGTCAAGTTGCTCACCACAGATCACTGATGCTTCCACTGAATTAGAAAGGAGAATATTGCGTTTACGATGGCGATTCTGCGTAATTGATGAGTTCCTTTTGCCTCGGATAAGATCTGAGTGTTCGTGGCTGATAAAGTATCGAAATAGTGTGACTTAGCACGGATGCACTAAAAGTGAAGTGGAGAGCTTTGGAAGAAAGCTCAATGGGTTGAGGTGACAATTGGCCTGCAATAAATGACATCTTATGATGAAAGTTGTTCAGTTCAATGCTGGTTCTCGGAAATGTAGTGGAATGATAATGAAACTTCGACATCTTTAGAATAAGCTTGAGTTCCTTGTCACTACAAAATCGTCCAGATAATCGAAAATATGAATATAAATGAAGAGCAAAATCGAGCAAGGCTGTAGTTTTAAAAAGGATATGTCTTCGGATTTTGATCGTGACTAATAAATATTCAAAATTGGGACCAGAGAAAGAGTCCGGATAATCGAGAAATCCGGCTAATCGGGGTCCGGATAATCGAGGTTCGACTGTATAAACTTTGTCTGACTTGAAAATCGCTTAAGATCTTCAAATCAACTTCTGATCTGCATGCCGAAAGGAATCATAAAAAAGACTCAAGGTGACAAGGCATTCGCGGTGGCAGCTTCTAGACTATGGAACTCTCTCTCTCAGAAGAGTTGCGAAGCAAGTGTGATACAAACGATTTCAAACGCCACCTTAGATCGCATTTTTTACCAAGGCATTTTTAACACCTTAATCGGATTGATCTTGCCTTTCTTTGATCTTTTTTTGTTTCAAATGCATGCATCATACTCGTCCTCACATTTGGATTTTATTCAGTATTTACTCAGACTATCCTTATTTATGACTGCTATTTTATCTCTTTTTGTTTTATATTGTAATGCGCATTTCATCAAACTATAGACAGTAAACGATAGAAGTAATAGATTGTCTCTGTTGTCAACATTACTATTATTATTATTATCATTTACTATTAATTATTAAATGGAATTCGCGTGCACCGCCCCCTTAGTACGGAGTCGTTTTAGGTTTAGCCGTATAAAAACCTGTTTTCAACAAGTTTTTCGTTTAATAAAACAAAGTAAAATTGAGTCAGCAGACGACTGATATCAAACATATTTCACCTCTCTTAGTTGAAGGATCAGCCACTGATCTTTGGTACACGCCAGTTCCTGTATTGGGCAGGAACTAACTGGTTCGATGTAAACTCTTTTATTCTAAGGTGAAACGAACTTAGGAAGAAGGTTCCTGAATATCTTTAGATTGTTTTCTTTAGAGGCATCCATTGACAAGGAATGTACACCCACACACACACAGACAAGTTGAACACCCTATTAAAACTGTCTAGAAAAAAAGCTTCCGTGGTCAACTATTCTGAAATCATGAATGAAATATATTTTTTTTATGTAATACTTTTAAAAGCTAAGCGCGTGAAGTCGTATTGTTAAATGGTGCTCTGTGGCAATCGGGCAACAAAGATAAAATGTGTGTTACTAGGTGTTTTCAAAAGCGCGTAATTTTCACCTTCAGGGTTAGAGAACGAAGAATATATAGACGCATTCTTTTGATGCTTGCGGAGCGCTATATTAAAATTTTGTACGGCAGCATTATTACAGTCCCATCGTTTTAATGATGGCGATCGAGGTAATGTGTTTTATAATCGATCAGTGCTTACTGCACGAGTCACGTTTTTTGAACGAGAAATTTTCTCCTGCGCTGTTCTGTAACTCCTCGGCAACTGCGTTCGAATACATTTGCCATAACTTTTAAACACGGACAGCCACTCCAAAGAAAGAACAAAACATGTTTCCATAGTTCAACGAACTCAGGCTTCATCGGTTGTGAAATGAGATGCAGTTGTCGTTTGAATTGAAGTTAGCAATGACGTCTGTTTTACATTATAATCGACAACAACTAGGAGCGCTAGACATGAATTAAGCCATATAGTTCTTGAAGGCAACGGACAAACGCTAATTAATTAAAAACAGTATAAATATAAAAAATAATAAATCTATAAATAAATTAGAACATTTCTCATTACGTCAACCGTGTACCGCGTAGTTGGCATAAAAAAATAACATTCACGATTTATTTGTTACTTGAATAAATTATACACTTTAAACTTGAATTTGTCAGTTTCTGGCTACCGCGCAGCCGGCTACGAAGAACTTTATCCGGGTGGCAGGTTATTATGCAGTTAAGCCAAAAACAGAACGACGTGTATACGAATACTTTCGCCGCCTGACATTATCATGTTCTGACACACGATCAGTTTAACTTTTAACAATTAACATAAAGAAGAACAAAGCTTTTAAAAGAAAGTGTTATTTCCAATGTCCTTTCCCTCAATTTTCATATCAAGAACAACTTAAGAGGCAACATTGACCGCATTGTTAGAATATTTGCAGTATATCATTTGTAAAATACATTTATGCGTACGCAAATGCACT
>BLAZ01000999.1:2185467-2190467 GCA_014633955.1 Acropora tenuis
CGTTTATTGTGGTCGTTCTGATTCTTTTCCTGAGACGATGTTCGAGGAAGGTCAAGAGTCAAAGGTTAATATAAAATTTGGTACTTCATTTTAAAACTGTGCTTAGAGGGAATCTTAAATTGACGGCCGTGATCAGCTACCTGATTCACTCTAGCAGCCAGTTAATCTGATCAATTGTTAGATAGGGCAGATACTTGGTAGGTACCTAAATTCAAAACTCAAAAGTTAAAAAAGAGGGTTAAGTACGCGCGCAGAAGCACGCACGAGACATGCTCCCTTCACCAACTCGTGGGCAACTGTAAAACGACTAGAGCGCACTCGATAAATACTGAGAACCATTCTCCCGCGCTTAGCGTGGAGGCCATCTGCAAAATTCTTCAAAATTTGATTGGCTGGTTTGATGCTCTAATTGTGCGATGTAATTCATTTGCTATTCTTTATCTTTGCTTGGGGTTTATGTTCAGAGACCTGCCTCAGAACAAAGATGGGTTAATGAAAGTGTTTATATGGTATTTTTTCTTTCTTTGTCTGTTGACGGACGCTTTTTTAATGGCGACGTTAGGACAAAAATTTCAGGATAGTTTGACGATTTTTTTTCATCGGGAATTTTAAAACGCGACCGAGTGAAGCAACATTTTGAGTATTTGAAGAAAACTTGGAAACAAGATGGAATATGGATGCTCTATTGTAGGCAAACCACCTTCCGTAAATGACTTATTAACAAACGTTTGTCAACTTATGCTACGTTGCTACTAATTCTCCTCCTACTACCACTACCATAACCACTACCACTACCACTACCACTACTACTACCACTGCCACCACTACTACCACTACTACCACTACTACCACTACTACCACCACCACTACCACTACCACTACCTTGAGTGTCCTTTGGTTTCAAGGGTGACTAGATTTTTTCGTCGACCTTCTGCCCTTCTGCGCCATTTTGAATGACGTCATAACAGCGCACATGCATGTCCTAGCTAATTCTCCAAACATCCATAACTCGATATACCCACGCTCTAAAAGAAAGTAAGGCACTTTCAAATTACCATAACACTCTCTCTTTATCCCATGAACATTTGCTATGCGTATTATTTCCCATTGATCCCGCGACGACTATTATGACTTTTTTCAAAGTGCCTTACTCTCATAAATCCATTATCTTCCTGGCATGTTCAGCAGTCTACCACATGAGGTCAAATTATGAAGTTTCGAGACTGGACCAAATAAAACTTGACGCTAAGGCAGCGGAGGAGCGGGCCTGAAAGTTCCCTTTAAAGTGCTGAATGTTATGCGTAATATTTTTTCCTTTTTCTCATTTCATTTTGTTTTTTTGTTCCGATCTCTTTAGGATTGTCGCTACCATTTCGGGTAATCCTGTTGATACAACAACATCCTCTCAATATGAGGATTATCTGCTGGATGATGCGAACGATTTTGGGAACAAACAAGGTAAGCGTCCGGCCCCCAAACGAAAAATGCCACGTGATGAAAATATAGCCCTCCTAGGACAAGGCCGTGGAATTGAAGCAAAAAGAATTTCATAGTATCTCTTTTGATTCAAGACGATAATAGAACAAAGACAAATCTATCCTCCCGGAAACCAAAGCACAAACCACCTCATAGATTTCATATTGACTCGTGAGTCTCACTTTTTATTTTGTTTTTGTCTGTTTGATTTTGGAATATAGCAAAAAGTATTGTATAGTATCTCTTCTTATTCAAGACAATAATGTATCAACTGAAAAACAAATCTATCAAGGGTCGGAATCTCTCTGCGAAGTCGGAAGCCAAAACAAAAACCGCCTACCAGATTTCATGATGATTCATTATATTTTGCTTTTACCTTTGTTTGGTGGTTTTTTAACGTTAAGAACGTTTATGTTAAGATCCTGCTCCAAACACAGCTTATGCAAGATTTCAATTAAAGCGAGCAGTAAAAGACGCGGGCTACTGTTCCAAGTTTTTGCACGCTGAGAGCCACCTCCGTTCGCGTTATTTAGGGTTTTAAGTAAATGAAACGGCACCGGCAAAAACCACTTTATCAGGTCACAAGTGTCACATTTGGTTATTTAGTTTTGTTGTGTATTGTGGCAGAATTGTTCTGAAACTGGATTCGCATGAATATTTTTGAACGACAGATGGGTAGAATAACGGATCGCCACCTTGCTTTTTTGTCGTCAAAACCTTATATTTGAAGAGAATTCTTTGCGCACCGAGAGCGTACCGCACGCACAGTCGAATAATATGGCCGTTCTTAACATTAAATGCGATTAGTATTGGTGAGTTTAATCAGCGAAGACGCTTTTAAAACGACAACGTCATAGCACAACACCAGGGAGCTTAGGTGATGACGACGGAGGCAAGGAAGTCCTTTCAAAATACATTTTCGCGTTATTTGTGACATATAGGAAGTCTTGAAAGGCGTTGTAGATCAAAAGTGAGAATTAACTGTGAAAACGTTTATCTGGCCTGCGGGGAAAAGGTTTAAAATCTAGAGAGGAACATTTAAGGGCATGACCTCAATGCCTCCGTAAGACATCAAGTTTTGTCAGTTCACATTTTCTGTTTAACCGAACATGTGAAAGAAATGCTTCAAAATGAATTAACCTGCGTGGTTGGTTTGCAAAGCGCGCAGAAACGATTACACGAGCAGTTTTGTGACGTCCTCGTCTCTTTCTTCTATTATTTAACGGAAAATACTGATCTTTGACGTTTCAACTATTCTCTGAAATAACGTAAATTATCAGTTTTAAAAACTTTGAGGACAATTGCATGAGCTTGCAGCGCCATTCCCTAAATTCGTATTATGTATTAAACATTACAACTACCGTAGCTCGTTGTCAGTTGCTTTCCGAGTGTGCAGCACGACTATTTTTTTAGCTAATCACGTTATTGATTAGTGACGTTTTTGATGCTGTCGCTGTTGTGATTTCTTGAACTCTCCAATGCTTCAGTTTCACTTATTTCTGTTCTCTCACTTGTTTATTCTGCGCATTTATCTATTCTGTAGGTCTTCTGCTTGTGAAGCCAAAGACCTCTTATCACCTCGATTCCAAAAATGACGGGCCTCCAGCCAGCAGCGGTGGTGAACTGGAAGAGGAAACGTGCTTTTCAACCTCTGACGTCAGCAAAGGTTTTTTCAATCCCATATATGATTATGCTGGTCCAAGCCTCAGAGTGGACGAAGATGACGAGCTTAATGGCAAAGAAACGAAAAGAGAATGTCGCAACTCAAAGGCCAAAGAATTCAGGTAATATCGAATTCTCAAAACAACAAGGGCAGCTCTGAAAGGGTGTGAGTCTTCAGTGTTGTTTCGCGTAAACTCGGAAACGTTCCACGACCTCCTAACCAGTTTCCTAGTTTCGATACAACAGTTTCGTTACGATACACCGTTTGGATACAATAGTTTCGATGTAATAGTATTGATACTAGTTTCTAACTTTAGAAAACTAGCTGGCACATGGCCATTAAATTAGTTTCACGTGACACCGTTATACTTCTCGTTTGGAAAATGCCGAGATAAGCGCAAGACCAGCTCTTATTTCAAATTTGCCTTGAATTAATACTTTGTAACAGAGGTATGTCCAAGAACGATTAAAGTGAGAAAATTTATTGACCGAAAATAGTATCCATTTTGCTGAAAACGTTTCATTACATATCAACCCTTGCATTTTCCGAAGACGTGAAGATAAAGATAGGAAAGAACACATTCTAGGTGTTTTTTTTTCCTTCTTTTAAAGTACAAGTTTATTAAAGTACCATGGATTAATTGACTTTTCATCTTTTTTGTTACCTTATCTAAGGAAACGCGAGGAGTCCCACGACACACCAGAACCGGAAGACACTGAGGATGAGTTTCCCACCTTTAAGAAAGTCCGCTGTTTCAGAAATTCCGTTGGCACTTTGTACGATGGTGACGATCCTAAACCGGAGATGACCGAATGACGGATACAAACGATCCAAAACCAATAACGGACCAACCTTTATACTATATTTCTACAGCTTTTAACAAGCCTTGCATAGTATCGGCCTAATACTGCGTTAGCTCTTAAGAACTAAACAAGTAACGATTTGAAGCAAAAAAAAAACCCTTTTCTTTAAAGAAGTAGATGATAATCGGAAGCAGATTTCCATGTACCCAACAAAATTGTAGTCCAATTGCCGAAAGGGAAACACGCGGCAGACCATGACAAGAGAAGAAATTTGCCCCTTTTCGGTGTCCTTTCCTCTTGAAAGAGCTTATTACAACAAAGGGTTGGTTTTGCGTAGTCCATGTCGCTTTCTTATTTTCGATTTTTTTTGCTTCAATCGCTTTCATTACTTTTTGCTTTTTTTTGTTTTGTTAGGCTTGTTTTCTCAGTCAAGTCATCAATTTGTTTTCAAAGTTTTTTTTTTTTATTTCATTTTACCATAAGCAATTTCGAAAAAAAGTAGCAATGCTCGATGATGTAGTCGAGATTTATAGTCAGCTGGTAGAAGAGCTAATAAAAGCTATTCCATTTTTAAGTTGTTTAATTTTGCGTGTGAGTCCTGTGGCCTTAACCCTTGTCCCGATCAGGGAGTCGTTATAAATAGTTTTCTTATGTATGAAAATACAAGGTAGGACTTTTAAATGTCGCGAGACTTCTCGGTAAATTTAAAACTTTGTAGTTGAGCACAATAGTCAAAATGGCGACTTTTTGGATGTATAGCAAGAACCAGAGAAAAGCGGGGAAAAAACAAGCAAATGAAAGCTTGGCCTAACTTGCATCCATCCACTCTAATACCATCCCGCGCTTGGTCCATGCAACACGGCACGAAAAACGACCTAACACTAGGAATACACAGAATCGTAATCAATTGCTAAAATAGCTCATTTTGGACATTTTCTGAACGAAACGGCTTTGTAAAAGCAGAAAAGTCAAAAACAGCAATTTTGGTGACAAATTTTAGAGCGCCAAAAAAGAGAGAAAAACAAGTCGGATAAAGCCCTAAAAATCGCAGACCAATT
>BLAZ01000999.1:2200467-2202967 GCA_014633955.1 Acropora tenuis
TCTCTTTCGTAGATGGCGAATGGAACAAATCTTTCATAGTCAACTTAGACGACGATAAGACAGATGCACCGCAGTCCGTGGTCTGGATCCAACTGGACAATTCCTCTGGTGGGGCTATACTAGGGTCACGTGATGAAACCACAGCGAAGGTTTTAATTACGGGAAAAGAGACAGAGAGTAAAACAATTTGGCAGTGGATTGCAATAGGTGCAGCTGTCATAGGCGCGTTCGTTGTGATCGTTTTGATTCTTTTGCTGAGGCGACGTTCGAGGATGGTCAATAGCCGAAGGTTAGTAGAAAATTTTGTACTTCATTTTAAAACTGTGCTTAGAGGGAATCTTAAAATTGACAACTGACGGCCGGAATCAGCTAACTGATCTACTCTTTACGCGGCCAGTTAATCTGATCAGTTGTTTGATAGGGCAGGCACTCGGTAGGTACCTAAATTTAAAAGTCAAAAGTCAAAAAAGAGGGTGAGACACTCTCACAGGAGCACGTGCAAGACACGCGACTCGAGTGGAGTGCTGAAAATTTGATCAGACAAAAGCTCCCTTCGCCAACGGGTCATCTGGTACGTGGGCAACTTTTAACCGATTAAAGTGCAAGACCAAAACCAGTCGATGAATACTGATACCATTCTCCCTCGCGCAGCGCGGGGTGCATCTGCCTTCTTCAAAATTTGATTGGCCGGTTTGATGCTCTGATTGCGCAGTGTAGTTCATTTGCAATGCTTTATCTTTGCTATCTTTGCTTGGGGTTTATGTTCAGAGAGCCCCATTGCCAGACCTGCCTCAGAGCAATGATGGCTTAGTGAAAATGTTTTTATGGTATTATTTATTCCTTTTTTCTGGACAACAAATTTCAGGATAGTAGGACAATCTTTTTTAATCTTTTTTAATACAGGTTTCCTGTGGTTTCAAGGGACTCTTATCACCTCGATTCCAGAAATGACGGGACTCCAGCTCGTAGCCATGGTGAACTGCTTCAGGAAACGTCCTTTACAACCTTTGACGTCTTGAAAGCAAGCAAAGATTTTTCAAATGCTCTACACGATTCTGCTGGTGCAAGCTCCGGAGAGGATGAATTTGACTTGCTCAACAATAAAGAAATGAAAAAAAACGATGTCGCACCCCAAAGGCCAAAGGATTCAGTTTATATCGAATTTGAATGAAACTGTCAGACCTCAAAACAGCCAGGACAGCTTTGAAGAGATGTGAGTCTTCAGTGTTGTCTCGCGTAAACTTGGAAGCCTTCCAAGCGCTCCTAACCAGGAGTCGAACGTAACCTTCCAATTCCTATTTTCGATACACCAGTTTGGTTACGATACAATAGTTTCGTTATAAAACTATCGATACTAGTTTCTAACTTTAGAAAACTAGCTGGCACATGGCCATTAAACTAGTTTCACGTGACACCGTTGTACTTCTCGACTGGAAAATGCCGAGATAAGTGCAAGACCAACTCTTATACCAAATTTACTTTGTAATAGAAGTATGTCCAAGAAGGATTAACTTAGAATATATATTGACTGACAGTAGCATCCATTTTGCTGAAAACCAATTGCGGAGCAACACCTAGGCCTTTCATTACGTATCAACCCTTGCATTTTATGAAGACGTGTTAAGATAAAAATAGGAAAAAGCATATTCTAGGTCATTCTTTTTTCCTTCTTTTAAGGTAAAAGTTTATTAAAGTACCATGCACCAATCGATTTTTCATCTTCAGTTTATTACCTTATCTAAGGAAACGCGAGGAGTCCCACGACACACCAGAACCGAAAGACAATTAGGATGAGTTTCCTTCCTTATGAAAGTCCGCGGTTTAGAAATGCCAGTGGCACTTTGTATGATAGTGACAAACCTAAACCGGAGATGACCGAATGCCGGATACAAAACCAACAACGGACCAACCTTTGTACTATATTACTACAGCTTTTAACAAGCCTAGCCTACTATCGGCCTAATACTGCGTTAGCTCCTAAGAAATGAACAATTAACGATTTGAAGCAAAAAAAAAATGATGTTAATCGAAAGCAAATCTCCACCCAACAAAACTGTAGTCCAATTGCCGAAAGGGTAACACGCGGCTAACCTCGTTCCCAGGGCCGTGGGAACGAGGTTGACACGCGGCAGACCATGACAAGAGAGGAAATTTTGAAAGAGCTTATGGCTACAAAGGATTTGTTTTGCGTAACCCTGGATATTTTTTTTCTCTTTTTTTGGATATTTTCGAATTTTTTGTTTATATATTTTTTATTTCAACCGCTTTCATTATTATTATTATATTAATATTTCGTCTTTGTCACTGCCATTTTCTCGATCAATTTATCAATTTGTTTTCAAAATTGTTGATTTGATTTTAATTTTTGAATTTGGAAATAAGTAGCAATGCTCGATGATATAGTCGAGATTTATGGTAGACGAGCTAATAAAAACTGTGCATTTTGTGGTTTCGTTGACCGCGCACCGGTGGCCCAGTTGGTTGATCATTGGGTTGTCAT
>BLAZ01000999.1:2252108-2254608 GCA_014633955.1 Acropora tenuis
TCCATACAACTTTCCAGAAGGCTCACGTTGTTAAACCAGGCTTTACGCCTTTCGATACAAATCGTCTATTGCATTAAACAACTCAGCTATGTACAAGAAAAATATAAGCTTATCGTGAAGATGATGAAAGAGTCTCTGGAAGCACGTCTAACGGTCACCTGCAGTTTTCTATTAACCGTTTGTTCTAAAATCGATTTAAATAGAGCAACGTTAATATTAAACATTTCATATATCACTTCACATTATACATACGCTTCATGTTTTGACATGAAATTGTCACAAACATAGCAGGTGTAGCAAGTAATTATGATACCAGATAAAGTAGCATATTTGGCTCTAAGAACTGATAGCTTCCATGGCTTGATACTTTTCACAAAAGCACAAACATAGTCATAACTCTCACACGCAGGCGCAGTAACTTGTTATTGACCAGCGTATTTTCGTATTTAGTCCGAATAAAAGGGCAGCATTATGACACAATTATAATGACTTTTTGTCTTAACTATGGTGTTCAAGCCAATTAGTACGATTAAGATCGGATCATCATCTCCACCTTTTTTTTACGAGATTTGCGTTACGTTTGTTATTTCAATATTCCTGATGTGGGGCAAAAATAAAAACGACGCATTCGTGGTCAAATTATCCCACTCCAGCTGTTGTCCCCGCGTCAATCTCTCCAAACAAACTAACGCGCCGTCACATAGCACAGAACGGCGCGTTAGTTTAACCGGGTTTTCTATACAAATACAGGGTACAGTTTTCCACGGAGTTAGAGACAAAAAAAAAACAACTAACGTGTTCTGAGGCGATTTTGCTATCAAGCGAATAAAGCAATATCAAATGGGTAAGTATCAAAACCTGCTGAGTCATTCCACTGTATTGGGATTAATCCAGTGGTCGAGTGAGAATCGGCCTTTCAGCCGAGGCAGGGTCGGAGGTCCCTTGAGTATGCGAGGTCCATAAACGAAGTATGTACATCTTCTATATAATTTTGTCAAGACTAAACTATTTTTGGACTTACGTTGGAGTCTTGCAAGCCAGTCAGGACTATCATGTCACTTATATTTTGATCCTTAGGATCTTCACTTTCCATACGAATTATGACCAAAAATGTTCTAAAAATAACTTGGTCTGTAAAAGCGCCTTGGGTAATGGAGTTGCGCGCTCTTACGAAGGAGACCTTTTCCTCTCCAAACATCTTTATCTCCCGAGGAGCAAAGTTTTCGTAAATGCTACTTTCCGCTATTGCGCTAGGAAACCTAGAAAGGGTAATGATTCAAAGAACTTTGTACTTGTACATGAAAAACAAAACTGTGAAATTGCATCGACACGGGAGTGGAGCACGAATGTGGTTGAAGGTTGAATCATCACGGAAAAAAATTGGTCAAACCGGAGCACCAGCGCTTAGAAAGTCAGCTTTTCAATCTTTTCTATTGTAGACAACTCGTTTGACAACTTTTATTTTGATCACCTGGCAGTGCTTGTGTGTGTGCGTACAGGAATTGCCACACCACATGACTGGTATTTGTGTGGTCCACCTCCGCCTAGGGGTTTGCTTACCTCTACTAGAAAGCCCCTTTTTTATGAGAGATACACGAAAATTTGGGCCCCCACATCCCTTCCCCCGTAGAAAAATTTGTTTGCAGTCCGGTTTCTGCTTCTGTACAAGATACTGAGAAAAATTAACATTTCTTGACCGAAAAAAGATTTTTCCATTTCTACAGTCTTTGAATTAACAAGTTCATGTAACTGCAGTTTAATGTCACTCCCCTCTTCAAAACTAATCGTTTTCACGGTGAACAAGTGGCAAAGTAGAAATCGTTCAATCCTACCTCGTAACGGAAACTTCTGAATACCAAGTGCTAACCAATGATCTTTGCAAACTCGAGAGATCCTTGAATAAAGCAAAACAAAGATTCATCTGAGTGTAAGTTCATGAAATGAAAGCAATTTCTTTCGCTCAAACTAAAGTTGTGGGAGGAAACGTGTATCAAGAAACATACATCAGTGTACTCATCTTGCAAAAGGAAAACACTTCTCGCCCAATCAGAAGAAAGCTCACTCAAATTGAGCAGCTAACAAAACAAATTAACCATTTCCCTCGCAAAAACTGACCTTAAAAGAGACGAGCACAGTGGCGCTAATGAAAACCCATCCCTGAAAAAGGATAGAAATTCTATTGTGGTACCGTTCATTTACGGTAAACAGACAGGGGATCCCAAAAGAAGCAGCGTTTAAGTCTTTTCGACCTTTTTGACCTGCCGCACATTTGAAACCAATCCTTTGCTCTTTTTAATCCTGTTTAAATTTTGCGGTCTCTCCTAAGTCGCCGTAACGTGACATCACACTGTTGTTAATCAGACTAACGCAGCTCCATGACATGGTGACCTTCTCTTCTAAGAGGATAAGCCGCGTAGACCCCGAGATCGAGCTTGTTGTTCCCTTATTGCATTTTTTCCTTGATTAAAGTAAGCACTCCAGTTCTGAAAAGTTGCGCAAC
>BLAZ01000999.1:2262108-2263347 GCA_014633955.1 Acropora tenuis
CTGGGAATCGAACCGAGACCAAACTGGTGGGAGACCAGTGCTCTCACCACTGTGCCATCCCTGCACCCCTAAAAAGTGCATGTCAAGTGGCAAAAGAAAAAAGTATATATATATATGTATATATAGTTATACGAAAAGAGCAGAACGAAGTAGCTCGCACATGAATGGGTAACTACAACAATATTACTAATATAATAACTTTCATTCCTAATGCAGAGCAGTGAAAGACGAATGTATTTATGAAGAGATAAAAGTGATTTACATTTCCTTTTGTGAAATGTGATCATCTGGATGAGTGTGTCAGCCCTGAGAAGGAAATTGCTTGAAGTTTCATACTTAACACTGCAGCTGATCTGCACTCAGTTTGTTGAAATGGCACACTCAAACAACAGTTTTTCTTGGGACTAAAATCATCCTCAACATTATTGAATTCCATCATTTTATGGGTTAAAACTATTTTCAAACTTCATTTATGATTTTATGATGTCATTCTGGCAAAAACAAGTTCTCTCTGTTCTCAAAATCTTATTAAGTGGCTGATTTGGCTGGCCAGTTCTGATGTGACGCAGTCTAATGTAATATGATGTAAAGCATCCTGTACAATGTTACTTACAAGCTTAACCAAAGGAGTAGTGTTGTTACAGCATATTCTGCATTGAAAAGAACCAGGAAACTTCCATGCTCAACATTCTGAAAAGAAATGGAAAGTTACAACATCCATGGAATGTTTACTGACAATAATTATAATGGTTTTGTTGAGTTCTTGAAGAAACTCTTACTACAATAATAAAAGTTTGTGTGTTGATTTTATGTCACCTTGTGAAATTGTTCTTTAAGTAATGGTACAACTTCAACAGAGAATAAACCAAATAATCTTGCAGTTCTTTTCTGGAACAAAGCAATTATTTGTAGTGACCATAGTGATTTAATCAAGAAATGTTTAACAATACCTCTGTCTCAATTTTCAGAGTTCCTTGAGGAAACGTTGCTTTATTTATTCTAGCCATACGTGAAAGCTCTGCCAAGCCTTTCTCCCTTTCCCCAACAGCAACAAGATAGCGAGGAGATTCAGGTAACCACTAGAAAAGGACACAAGGACTCAGAGGTTATTGCCCATTTGGTAAAAGGTGTGTATTCTAGGTATAGATAAAAACAAGGCATTCAAAATATTTAAAGGCCCACCTTCATCCAAGAGTCATTGCGATCATTTGTTTTTATTTTGAATCTCTTTATTGTCTA
>BLAZ01000999.1:2264486-2274486 GCA_014633955.1 Acropora tenuis
CTTATTTCAATATAAATACTATTGTTACAGTAGTATGATAATAATATTCCTTGAATCACTAAAATGAAGTACTTGATGGGGGAGTTTTGTTGAAGTTTGAGAAAGTCCATTCGTAAAATTAATGATAGAAAACAGCAACTCTTACAGCAAATGACAGTTATACATTATAGCTCATACACACAGCCATTCACTAAAGTAATAATAATATTATTAAAACGAAAGCCCCATTATTGTCACACTCTGATCACTTCCTCTATAATTAATTTTATAATAAAACTATTGTCATCTTAGTAAGCATCCAAACACAACATCACTGTTGTTCACAAGTTCCCATTTTCTTATTCAGTCTTGCCTTGTGCCAAGTTCATATCTTTTTTGGGGGTTTGGATTAATTTTTTTAAACTAATTGATTAAGGTTTTTTATTGCTGATTGAGTGAATCTAACACACCCAAAAAATATTCGGTACTGTATATCAAAATGGTTGATAAAAGGTCAAATTCCAAAAATAAGAAGGTAACAAAGCTAACATTGCCAGGTGATGTAATGTATTACAGCTATCTGTAACCTTGTAATTATACACGTTTAATCAGACTGAATATTGATGAAAAGAATGGTATTAAGAACATAACATGGTGGCAACCGAACATGTGTTTCACTGAACATTCAGCTTTATGATGATTAGTTGACTTTGACAAGGGCACTATTTATGTTTAATGTTGTGAATGTGCTTCAGTTGAATTTATATGTCACAATGCTTATTGCACATAGCATTTAATTTTAAGTTGCATCATCTAGTTGGAAATTTCAGTTGTGCAGAAACAACCACACTAACCTTCTCTCACTTGCATTAAATGGGAGTGAAAGCAGGTTAGCGTGGTCATTTCTGCTTACCAGTTATTGCAATTGCTGACCAGTTATTTGCTCAATTTTACTTTACCAATTGCCACAATATAAGTCAATAATTATGGAGGCAGCCAAGAAGTAAGTTTTCAATTTGATCCCAAGTTTTGTTTAAATTTCTGTTTGTTTTGAACATTTGTGAGGCCAAGTGCTAACATGATAGTCTCTTCACATTTAAGATCAAATTGTGCATTGTTCAATTAAATATGGTTCTTCCTCCATTTTGGTGTACTTGGTCTTTGTTCAATAGAACAGTATAACATTTTAGAAAAACCCAACAAAGAGAGAAACAGAAGGTGCCGGGAATGTCTGAACCAGACAAAAACAGAATGTGACACTAGCTTCAGGTGTTTGACAAAACTTGGAGCACCAGTTGTTCCACCTTCTATGCTAATGATGCATGGCATACAGCCACCTACAGGTTTGAAGCTGTGGGTCGCTGATATAGGGGAAGACAAAGCTGTAAACCGGAGAGTTGACAAACAACAGTGGTAGAAAAAAAAAAAAGAAACTTTCCTAAAGTGTCTAGTCGTTCTAGTGCTGGAGCACTAACTGGGGACACTAAACTGAAATTAACACAAATCAAGTCAAATGCTGTTTTTATGAGGAGGGTGAGAAAACCTGGAGTACCCAGAGAAAACCTCTCAGTGCAGAGTAGAGAACCACGG
Source organism: Acropora tenuis (assembly GCA_014633955.1). NCBI lineage: Eukaryota > Metazoa > Cnidaria > Anthozoa > Scleractinia > Acroporidae > Acropora > Acropora tenuis. The sequence continues at coordinate 2,266,056 of BLAZ01000999.1, forward strand.
TGTAGAGTAGAGAACCAACAAACTCAACCCACATATGACCCTGGATCTGGGAACTGAATCCTGGCCACATTGGAAAAAGGCGCGTGCTCTCACCACTGCGCCATCCTTGCACACTAGGATTATGCTATTGTTGCACAACTCAAACAGCAAATGAAAGAATATCAAGTTGCACTGTTCCTCTATAATTTCCATAAGAACAGAAGAGGTAAAGATTTACAACAGCTATGATTGGAGTGGAGCAAACTGCTGCAATTCAATGGGGACCATCACCGTATTTGACAAGTATGCAATTGGACAAACAATCAACACTTGGGAACAATACATCTACAACAGTCGTGACTAGAAAGGGGGTGGGTCAATCAACAAGTACCACATTTCCTGGTGTATAAGTACATCCTGTGTATAAGTCAACCCTATTTTTGATGCTTGAAGTTGATGTTTTACTTATTTGTGGCGTAAAATGTTGAGAATCCTTGTTGCATTAGAGTGCTCTGCAGAAAAAAATAGTATTGATCGAGTGACACGCAGAATTAGGTTGAAAATCTCCAAAATGCAACACTATACTTCAGAGAAGGTATTTTAACAAGCACTGTAACATTTTGGTGATGTATGAGAGCCCTATATGCCAAACAACAAAAATAACAAAAAAGAAGCAGAGAGATATTGAAGGAATCTGGATGTCTAGACGAGTTACACATTTGTCTCATTTTAATTCGCTAAGAATTTCAATCTCTTTGGTATATGTCCATAGATATTTTTTGCACCACCTTATTTTATAATTTCATTACCTCTGAGCAGACTTATATTCTTCATTTTTTGAAAGACGAGCTCGCACTTCTATCTTTGTTGCATGTGATCTGATCAAAAGTGTAGCATCACTTCCTGCATGGCTACAGTAATCATTACAAGGGACAGTCGGTTAGTGAATTAATTTTTGTAGTTGTGTGAACGAACAACTGTGCTTTCACTTTTCAGTAATTTAACCTTGCAACCATAAGAGCCATTTGAAATTCAAACTCCTTCTATGATGCATTTGAAATAATTATAAATTTTCACTTGATCATCTCCTGTTGGTCGCCCAAAAGGCAAGTAAAGTGCAAAATCCACTGGGTGACCAATAAAGTTTTGGTTGGTGTTTTAGTAAAGGTTGATTTTTTGAAGTGATTCTTCATACTAAAAAGGTCCACTTATGCAATGGAACATATGGTACCTGGAGGAGTAAGGAACACTTGCACACACTAGCAATTTCTCCACATGTTTATAAGATTTGCTGATTTGAAACCAAATTGCTCCTAGTGTCCATTATGGTGACATACCCAAGTGAATGTTGCATTAGGGGAAGTTGACCTTGTCTACCTGCATAGACACTATGAATAGTGTTGAGGTTTTCAAAAATCAGATGAAGAATAACAGAAATTTGCCTGCCAGTCTGCTAGAAGTTCACTAGCTTTGCCAACGAAGACAGTTTTGAGCACCAACCTGGAAGCTAAGGACACCGACAAAGCAGTGGGAAGGCAGAAGCAGCCATGAAAAGAGCAAAGCATCTTCTCTGCAAGGCAGAAGAAATCAAGAGTGACATCTCTCTAGCTGTTCTGGCACACAGGAACAACCATACTGCAGTAATGGGAACTGGTCCTGCACAGCAGTTAATACAGGTAGGTTGACATTGAAAAAAAGAACTCCCACCAACCAAAGAGCTACTGAAACCACCGACAGTCCACCCCAAAGGAGTGCGGAAAGAGACTTAGGGATACAAGTACAATAAAGGGAGTCAAGATCTTTAGACTGTTTACGATTGGATCAAAGTTACTAAATGGTACCATGAGCTGTCTGATGAAGTCAAAGCTGAGAATGGCATCTACCAATGCAACCGAGTTGAACTGAAACAGCGGCCTGCCCCAACAAACTGGAAGAGCCTACAAATGAAGAACCAGTTTCTTCCACAAAGCACAAACAAAAACACTGGCTGAGGATGAGAGAGTACAAGAAAGCCAAGACCAGATAACAGTCAACACCACCCCGCTAAGTTTCAGCAGCCCAAACATACCATTAAGGAATCTTGCTATCCAAGGACTATATTCGCTATGAAAAGATAATGACTTGATGACACTCTAACACCGACCAGTGAAAAGTTGAAAATTTTCCAGCAGATTTTGATCCTTTTGTTTTGACGAATGATATTTATGACAGATTTCTAGTAATTCAAGATTTGTTTCCAAACTTAAGATAGAGAGATATCAGTTGATATAATGTAAGCAATCCATAACCTTGAAATGAGAGAAGTCTAATCAGACTGAATATTGATAATGTAATAAAACTATTACAAACATAAACATGTCAAGCATTAGCCTTGTTCTGCTCTCACAAGAAGTCCTAAATTTTCTTCTGTTTGGCAGGGGTACTGATGAATTCACAGCCAAATAGAATACCTGAATGAATGTAAGTTCAATGTAAAAAATACCACTGATATGCCAGATGCTTGTCATGAAATGTCTTGTGCTATGTATAATGTACATCCATGTATATTACACCTTTTTCATTAACTGCAAAGGGACACGCATTCAAGCAAAAAGGCATTGTCATTAGAGCAAACTGGCATAAATTATAATAACACGAACAGAGTTTCAAGCATGCGATGGAATGTTCATTAACGAATTTAGCGTAGTATTTGACAATCATGAATATGTTTGTGCAGGTTCGTTAGCACTTTCAAACTTTCAATAGGGTCTTTGTGCAATCAATAAACAAATTCACACATTCAATACCTGGAGTTAGGTAAATAAGTTACAGGACAAAATCACTTCTAAGCTTATTTTATTTTTAAACTAGTTTATTTTTTTTTTCAAGCCAGGTCAATTTGTTTCAACCTCGATTTGTTCGGGGCAGGTAAAAAACACAGGGTGCAGGCCCCAAGTCACAGGTCATTGCTTACCAATAAAGGAAGTACCCTAAACATTCATTAATGCTAACCTTACGACTAATTAGGCCTTAACAAACGTTTTTAGGCCTAAAGTTAGCATTAATGAACATTGAGGATACTTCCTGTATTGGCAAGCAATGACCTGTGACTTGTGGCCTGTGACCTGTGTTTTTCACCTGCCCCAAACTGATCTAAGTTGAAACAAGTTGACTTAGGTTGAAACAAATTGATCTAGTTTGAAAAAAATTGAACTAGGTTGAGACAGATCGACCTAGTTTAAAAAAAGTAAACTAGTTTAAAAATAGAGTAACATAAAAATAATTTTGACCTGTAACATATACATAATGTTAGTTTGAGATGCATTGCCTCTAGCTAGTTTGCATGGTGGATTAAAGAATGGCTGTTCAAAGAAAGCGAGTTCCTAATGAAGTTAGAGAGCATCTTGTGAGGTCCTATGAAGACCCCACACAAGACTATCAGATGGCTGCTGATACAATGGGTGAAAACCGGTCTATGGCCAGGGGTATCTCAACACCATTCATCCGTGAGGGCAGAGTTCAACAGCAACCACTGGGCGGACGCAACGACAAGAAAGTTGAACACAATATAGATCAATGCCTAAACAACATAGTAGGCATTATTGTACGCTAACACTAACTGAAATCAACCAAGAACTTTGACAGAGGCTTCCAAGAAAACCTCAAGCACATGACTGCACCAGTAGGAAGGACACTTCGGGTTGGTCATTGCGTCTTCACAGATGAATGCATGTTTAATGCATTTTTATGATGAATGCAGCCATAACATCTGGACTACCAGAAGCTATGGCCCAGCAGCAGTAGGAGAGAGGGCCTACAGACAGGTATGCAGACAATGAGGTACGCATGTAACCATTGTGATTACTGTACGCACAAGAACTGGTTTGGTGCACCATTCCGCCCAAATAGGAGGCATGACTGCCCAGAGATTCCAAGATTTCTTGGTGCAGACCCACCGACATCTTCCATCAAACAACCAGGTTTTCTTCATTTACAACAACACACCTGCTCATCACAATACCAATAATCCAGGTGCCAATAGCGAGCTTAACCTGGAATTCGGAAGCTTGGAGGAAGACTAATGTATAAGGTAAAAATAATAGTCTTCAGATTACTCCCATTGGTAGATCACCTGCACCTTAAAAGCATTAAAAATGAAAAATTTTATTCATTTATTACTTATTTTATCTCAAGATTTGTACCTATAGAATATATTATACAGGTGTTGGAACAAAAGGATATAGCATCCCTTCAAGGTTCAACCACCTTAATTTGTTTAAAAAGGCCATAGAATTCACTAATTTAAAGGCTAATTTATATGAGTGAGCTTTTCTGCAATTCAAGCTGTTGTGCGTGATTAATTAAGCCATATATGGTAATACTTTTGTGTTGTGTTATTTTCAATTCCACTGTCAAAAGAATACTGCACTCTACTACTGCAGGACCTAGGTTCCTAGTTAGAAAAAGCATATATCTCATTTATTGAAATAAAATGGCGGAAAATAAAAAAAAAAATGGGTATCTCAGATTCTACTGCGCCTAACAGTTCACTTCTCTTTTATAGCTCAAGCTAGTGTTAAGTAGAAATTTGTTACTGCTGCATTGGATTCCCTTGGATTATTTCTATCACCATCAAGTTTTTGTTTACAGGCACGCCAATAAAAATTTGTTCCTATGCATGAAATCAACTCAAGCATCATGTTTTCATGCTGCTTTGTCGCAGTCATATGCTATAAAATGCATTGGGGTGGAAATGTATCTAGGTGGGAATTTTTTTTCCACTCAACACTTGACAAGATGTAAGCATGTTACCAAGGCTGAAATATGTGAGAGAGGTTTGCTTCCATGTTTCATTTAATTTGAGTGGTTACATAACCCACACCTCCCTATTACCAACAGCATTTAATGCAAAATTAACAGACTACCCACAGGTAAACGACTGGAAATTTCAGTACTAGAAATATGGATTGTACTTACTGCAAGACACAAAATGATATATGACCTCACGTGTATGGGTAGAAACTCTATCAGGAGAGTATACCTAGGAAAAAAATCATGGTTTGTACAAAAAATGATGGCTTCTCTCAAAATCCTGTAAGTACCTTTATACACACAAGTCCTGTTATAGCAAAAAAAATATCCTCTTTTTATTTGAGGGTATGGAAGTGCAGATACATACGCCTACAATAAAAATGAATTGATACTTAATTTTAACGAGCTGAATTACAGGAAAGAAAGTTTGACACAAGTGAATACAAAGCTTAACATCTCATCCAATCAAGAAATATACTTCAGAGAATGCAAAGAATCTCATGTTAAATTCGGTCCTTCAGTCATGATGAGAAAAATAAATTTGAATCCCAATGGGAGACACAATTTCACACACAACATGCTTGAACACTGAATCAGAAGAAGCATTGGGCCCATTTATTCAAGCCTAACAGATTCCATTTTGGCAAACAATACAAGTATGAGATCATAAAGTGTAACAACCCCCACTGGTAGTGACTCCAGCTTTCATTGTCAAAATTCTAACAAAATAATATTTTGAAACTTACATGGTTGGTATACCACCAATACCAACTCCTACCAAACAACGCAAGGCAATGATCCATAGGTAATGAGGCGAGAATGAACTCAGGAAACCAAAATAACCCAGCCAGCTTGCACTTATAACAATCATCTGTTATATGAAACAATAAATAAATAAATAAAAATACAGCAACTTAGCATGTCATGAAGCAAAGATATAACATTTATTGTTGTACCCTTTGACAGCAATAACATTACTGTCTTTTTCCCAATGTTGCTACAAGATGTGATGTGTGATGGATGCTGAATATAAGGAGTCACTCTAGGATAAGAACTCAAATTGAAAAGAAAAAGAAACTTTTCATTGTGAATGCAAATGTATTTGAACCTGAGGGTGTCAGGTGATTGGCTCTGGCTTAAAAGTGTAGTTCATTAGTCACATTAGTCATCCCATTGAATGAGATGAAAACACACTATTGGTGGCCTCATTATTCAGCTATTCATTAACACTCCCTTTCAATTTGAGAATTCTAAAGAAAAATCAGTCAGTTAATAGTTTTAATCAGTGCTTAATATCACTTAAGAATGCATTCTTCACGAAATAAAAGTTTCCCACAAGTGTAAGTTCCATGTTTAGTTTTGACTTTCGTGGTTCTGACGCCTACATCTGCATGTGGACAAACTCTGAGTATTGTTGGACTTGCCACTTCCTTTATGCAACATTTGGTTCAACTATGAGAACAACCCCTTGTGACATGTTACTTCTTTCATTTATCCACTTGCTTCATTGAATATTAAGAGAAGGAAGATATTCCTTGACCCAACGACTCTAAAACTTGTATGCAAGTACTGGCACCTGATGATACTTCTTCCTCTAGTTGACTTTTCTGTCTTTCACAACTTCAAGAGCAGCAATAACTTGACCAGTATAGGAAGACATGGTTTTGTGTCAGAGCTTCCACATTGTTGGGTTCAGTGCTGGTTGTGTGGAGAACATCTGCATTTACTTTGAAGTGTGGTATAGAAAGTGCACTTGCATGATTTGACCAATTGTTCCACTGCTTGGGTAATGTGGGGGGAACTTAATCGACTGAAAATCCAATTTGTCTGATTAACAAAGAGCTCATGAAAAAATGGTATTTCATTATTATGTTGTTCCCAAACTTCCTTCAATTCTCTAACCAATTTCATACTCCTATCGGTAGTAATGGTTCTAGGATTACCTCATTGATCAACAACCCCAGTCAGACAATAAATTAAAAAGGCATCTGTGTCAAGGCAATCAGCAGCTTCAAGATGAAGAGCTCTTCACATGGATACAACAGAAAAGAATAACCCAGTTCACTCCTACGTTTATGACCAAAGTGTGTGCGTGTGAGTGTGTGATTGAAGGGAGGAATGGGGTCGCACAACATCCTGGTAAAGAAGCCATTCATGGAGGAGTGGGTTTAACACTTCGTTTTTGGCATTAAAACCAGTTTCATGTGTCTTGCTTGACCCAAAAGACCTTGCTCTTCTACGATGTCTTGATGGAGTGAGGTGGTGTTTGATCCCCCACTGAGGAGAGCTTGTTTTTGCACTCCTCTATTCGGCCCATAGAAGATGACATGGCCCAACTTGAGGATATTCAGGGTATGTGTGATTCACTGAGTTGCTGCTGGGCGTCACTGACTTGTGCTGTGAAGCATGGATCTAATAATGGATCTGAAAGTGTGGCTTTCCATACCCCTTCACTCGGCAGACTAGGGGTTAGAGTATATCTCTCCATGTTCTTACCCTTTGGGCCATAGCCATGTTAATGCTGTTCAGTAGTGGATGATGGTCTTGCTTACACCTGTTCTTGCCGCAAGAACAACCTTGCTTCGTAGCATCTCTTTAAATGCCTGACCAGGCAATTAAAAAATATCTAAGTAATTTTTAAGTGCAAGTTGCAGTGCTAAGAAATTCCCAAGTTATCCTTTCTGAGCATTAGTCCTAGGAAGGGAAATGGGCCTTCACAAGGACAGAGAAAAAGTCTCACCAGGGTGTATAACTGCCACATGGCCAATGTTTAATACCTATACCTCAATTAAAACATAGTCCCTTTTTTGTGAAAAGCCTTCCTTAATAATTATTGGTAGCTTCAAGGCTCTTAAACAAACAACAATCATAATCATCATGCCCTCCACTGTCATTTGCCAATATCAATGGGAAAATTCCTATGGATGAGCATCAGATGTCAACATGTACTTTTGACTTGATGGCTTGAATTCTAAAGAGGGTCTGCTTTAGCAAAATGTTGAAGATGAATCCACACTCTGGCTTGTCTTTTCAACCACAATGTCGAAATGATTGCAGATTGGCATTTTGAAAGTTCTCTGCAGATCTAGACCAGGTAATCTTAAAAGAAGGTGGTAGCTGAGCTAAAAACTTCAAGCATGTGAGACCCTAAATTCAACTAATTATCATGACTGAGTGACTTGAAGGTTCCTAGTCTAGTAGCAATCACATAGCTTTGTCTAACCTTATCATTGTGAGATCTGCAGAAGAATCATCAGTATGCGATTACCTAGGGTGCAAGGGCTTTGTTACCCTACACTTCATAAAGATATTGATCAGCAAACAATTGCAAGATTATTGTTGTAAGATTATTTCTTGAGGTCTTGCTCCATACTTTTTGATCTTTGTCTCGGCTTCCTTCTTTTTCAACTCAGCTTCTGTTTCTACATGAATATTTCTCCATTGTTACTATCTTAATTTCTTAGTTTCACCTCAAGGTCAGATGTTGTTCCTCCAACCTTCCACTTTCTTCTTCCCTTCAAAGTTTCAGGTCACGTTTTCATTTCCATAGGATATTATCCTTCAGAGAAGTACCACTTTCATGAGCTGATCCCAGAGGGCATGGCTGCAATACACACATGGAATGAGAAGGTCCTCTGTTTTTCCCTTCCTGAATTATATG
>BLAZ01000999.1:2334486-2336986 GCA_014633955.1 Acropora tenuis
CGGCTTAACATATTGGTGCTGTGCCCGGAACACCCTAAGCGAGACCGAAATCCAAAATTTATACCCCTAAGCGAGATGATGAGCATACCCTTCTGTTTCATATGGGGGTCCCCACCCCCGTGGGTTGTGATTTGAACAAAAACTCCTCCAGTCCAAACATTGTTTAGTTCCCTCCCAACTAACTGCCCCTGGGTTACATTTATATTCTCAGCTTAAAGTGAGGGTTTCATCATAAGAGTTAAGAGTATAATAATTCAGGGCCATGACAATGGCTGGTGGGATATCTTTCCCACAAATTAATACTAATTCAGTTTTAATGAGTTTGAAAATATGGACAGAGTATCTCCGGCAGTATGACCACTTGGATGTGGAGTCTTGTCCCCATCTCAATTTCACCAATAACAGATAACAATGATAATGATGATGACGATCATAATAATAATAATAATAATAATAATAATAACACCTCTATTAAAGTTTCAGCCAAAGGCTGCTCTTGCTAATGGCCCAAGGCCTGCTGACCTTCCATATCACCTCGACCTACAAAAGGACTGGTCAGTCTTTCATAGGGAGGCCTTAAGCTTCCCAGAATTTGTAAAGCTTGCAATTTTAAAGGATGACAGGTCATATGATGATTTTTCACCCATTGCAAGTAACGTGCCAGAACTTCTCCACAGACAGGACTAAGCTTGAAACCATGCCCTGAAAATATGACAGCAAAGTTAAAGAATATTAAGAAAATTAAACTGGACTAATAACAGTACTTTATAAAAGCACAAACTTTGAGTTTGAAGCTCTTTCGTCCAAAGACTCCAAATAATAATAATAATATTCTTGAGGTGATTTTTTCAAACAACATACCCACCAGAGAAGCCTGCACCAATCACAATATTTGGAAAACTTGGATGTTTATCACGCACAAAATCATGGTCTGGAGTTGTCTGGATAAGAGAAAACAGATGGGTGATAAAAGATATCTCAAGAGTAAACAAACTCGACCACTTTTCACATAGGCATCAAAGTAGCAAAATAGCATTTGAAGTGAATCTCCTTCAACATATAGAGAACTAGAGCTGCTATCAGGAAAATAGAGGTAATCATTAAGAAGAATTATTATTGGAAATCTAACTGAAGGCAGTGATGAAAACAAATCTATAAACCAAAAGAAAATGAAATTTTTAATTATTTCAATATTATTATTAAGAAAAAAAAAAAAAGAAGCCAAAAATTGTAGCAACAATCTCTTGGATCCCAGTATTGAAGTGAAATCTCCCTACGCCAACCACATGCTCTAAAACATGCATACCATAATAATGGCTGGTTCATGGTGGTCGATCAGAGGAAAGTGGTCTTTAAGATAGCTTCTGGCTTTCGGAACATATATCTCAATCAGCTCTCTGTCATTTCCAGCATCCCTTAGGTCTGGATCTATTTTCACACACGTCTTTCAAAAAGGTCTCGCCAGCTGACCCAAACTGCAAAAAAAGTTTATTACACTTCACCCAATTATTGAATTTCAAGTTTTTAGTTTCACTGTCTGACTTGTAGTGAGCTAATTTCTGCTGCTTATCCAATTTGCAAGTTACATACTCTTAGTAAGAAACACTATACATTCAAAACTCATCGATGAATTTTCTTTAAAGCTGTTATCATCTATCTTACTAACTTATTTGACTTTCAAATAAACTTTAACAAGTTCTTGGTGGGTATTCTGAAGTAACCAGTAAAGAGATTGTTGGGGTTGGGGGCCATTGCAGGACATTTTCAGGAAATTCAGTGATCCTGAGCTCAGTTCCTGCTTTGACCACGAGCTGGATTTGTTCCAAGTACTCTGTGGTTCAACTCCTCGGCTACGCTCATATATAACCAACTGGTCCGTCTCCAGCCAGTTGGGATTCTAAATCCGTTCAGTTAATTTGAGTTTCTTGTTTCATTGGGCCTGAAATGCCCCAGATGGAAGTGATCAATGAAGTAAAAACACACATTAATATATAACCTTAATTAAACCAGGGTACTCAAATGATGGTATAATGTAAGGATGAAAATCATCATGGCCTGTGCAGTCAAAAAAGATTGGGGGACCATTTTTCACAGTGTATGCTCCTGGTTGTCTTGTCTTCCAGTACAAAACTATGGCTTTGATGGTCTAGAATATTAAGATGGGGGTAATAACTACTTTTATTAGAAAGTATTCAGAACTATTAACACAATCAAAGGTTCAAAGGATGACAGGAGAAGGTCATCGGGTCCTATTAAAGTTCCCTGACAACATCGGCAAAATGCAGGTTGAAAAATTAATGTTGACATGGATGTATTCATCAGTGTTCCAAATCCACCCCTAACTGTACACCAGAACTAAGAAATAATAATAATTATTGTAATTATCATTTCATGTATTTTTTTCTTCCTTTTCATTGCCCTCGAGCCCACCATGTGACCTGTAAATCACTGCCTACAAATAAGTGTTTTGCTGCAAATAATATTCTGCTTCACACTTTTG
>BLAZ01000999.1:2499644-2502144 GCA_014633955.1 Acropora tenuis
ATCCCACCATGTTAGAAGATCAAACTATGCTCTCGGATTCTAAACAAGCGGACGGAAATACTTTGATATAATTATTCATCCAAAATGACGCTATACGGGCTCATCGACGAACGGGTTTAGAGAGGCAGAACAGGTGGTTACCCTGTGCAAATATACTACCTGCCTTGGTTTTTATATCAGTCCTTACTATTAACAAGTATACCGATTTGGTTTAGTATCACAGTATACCCACTGAAAAACTCTGTTAAATCTGTAATAAGGTCGTGCTTTATTTCGTGCAGTACAGTCCTCTTATAGGGGGCTTAAGCACGCGACGCCACGGACGAAAACCAGAATTGAGCATTTTGCACGCAAGAACAATGGTTTCTCCCAGATTTTCAAGCTGATCGTCTCTACTAAAAGGTACCTCGCAATGCAAATATGGTAGTGTGAAGACAAGTGAAATAAGAAAACAGCGCACCTCCAGTTGCCTTCCGTGGCTTAAGTACCCTAACGCCATTGCTGCCACGAGGTGCCTGAGTTTGAATGAATGCTGGTGATCTTATATTGAGGGGTACAAGATTTTTGCTATTTCCAAAGCAACATCGCGACTTTCGTGTAGCTTAGTGGTGCAGCATTCGAGCTGGTTATGTTCGGCTCCTGTTAGTGACAATTGTTTTTTTTTCTTATGTATATTTAGTAGTTTATTGCACCCGACCTTTCTTTTTTGTTCGTTTAAGACTAGTTAAAGGGACCACAAAACAAATACAAACTAAGTTCGCCACAATCTTTTGAAAACATCTGCATTTTGATTGACGACACCAAGTAGCTACTGCACATGCGTATTCGAAAGGCTTTTCATTTGAAAAAACTTCTATTTGTGTGTAAGCCGCTGTATTACGTTTAATAGGAAGGAAATTTGCTCCGACAGATCTTCGGCCCTCAAGCAAGACTGGTATAAACTACCAAACTGTACAATGAATCGTCCCACAAGTGAGCGCTGATTGGGGTGGCTTTACATATATATGTGAACTGAACAGAGGTTAGTTTGGGTTGTGTGGTCATTAGGTGGTAATACCTGTGACCATTGGGGTGGTATGGTTAGTAGGTGGTAATACCTGTGACCATTGGGGTGGTATGGTTAGTAGGTGGTAATACCTGTGACCATTGGGGTGGTATGGTTAGTAGGTGGTAATACCTGTGACCATTGGGGTGGTATGGTTAGTAGGTGGTAATACCTGTGACCACTGGGGTGGAATGGTTAGTAGGTGGTAATACTTGTGACCACTGGGGTGGTATGGTTAGTAGGTGGTAATACCTGTGACCATTGGGGTGGTATGGTTATTACCTGTGGTACGTGTTGTTGGTCTGACCGGTGGTGTTGGTATGGTCTGTACGTGGTAATATGTGTGACCTTTGGGGGTTGTATGGTCAGTTAGTAGTCGTACTTGTGATTAGTGGTGTTAGTATGGTCTGTTGGTGGTAGTCAATTGATTGTAGTATTGTTTTTTTCTTTCTTTTTTAATAATACGGTTAGAGTGGGGGCTTGATCGTTTTCGAAATTTTTTATCTCAAGTGTAATAGCTGCCGAATAACCTCAGGCAAAAGGGGAATAGAATCTTTTAATAATAATATTAATAATGATATATATATATGAGTGGCCACATTGGGGCAAGAAAACAATGATGGTGGGGCAAAATATATTCCACTGGGAATCGGACTTTCTCTTCATGCAAATCGATATCCTTCCCTTTCTTTCACTAGATCAACATGGCCACGGATAATCCGATTGAAAACTACTTGCGGGACGAAATTTGATACACAAAAACTCCGGCCTATAAATCTAAGAGGACATGGAAGCAATAACAGGTCAGTTTAACTTAAGAATGTGCGCAGTTGGTGATTCGTGTAAGACTCAGTTTATAGGCAAGAGAGAGAAGTGCATTGGACGGGTTTAAATTGATCGTCTTTGAAAATTTAATTCGTAGTTTATCTCGTTTACTTCTGGCCCTAAAAACATTCGAACGTGACTTATTCAATGTCCGTTAAGGTAATAGTCGATATATATGTGTATGCTTACTGCAAGGTATCTGTATACGCAGTGCTATTCTCGCAGTTGAGATATTAGAGATCGTTTGACTTCATGTGATCTTCGGCCATCTTGTTTTGAATTTATAATTGCGGGCGATAAAGGAGAACGGTCCCCAATCTGCTTGAGAGAGAACACCAGGGTGGAGGAATATCGTTCGCACCCTTCCATGTGTCGATTCTTTTGAATATATTAATTATTCATTTAGTACGTGTAGACTTTGAAATTAGGAGAAACAAAAATGCACGTGATGCAAATACACAAATTGTGTACGAAGGCTTCCAAGGAAGAAACCATTTGTTCAAATTGGTATTATTGAAAAACGGGAACTAATGCCCGAAATTGTGCAATTGCTTTAAAAAAGACTCATTTTCATAAGAAGGTTGTTTCCGCACACCATGAAAACACAGAGAAATCGGCGTTGCTTTGTTT
>BLAZ01000999.1:2517144-2518498 GCA_014633955.1 Acropora tenuis
AAGATTGTAGCGAACTTATTTTGTATTTGATTTGTCGTTCCTTTAACTAGTCTTAAACGAAGAAAAAGAAAGGTCGGGTGCAATAAACTGCTAAATATACATAAGAAAAAAAACGACTGTCACCAACGGGAGCCGAACTTAAGACTTCAAATAACCAGCTCGAAGGCTGCACCAGTTAGCTTCACGAACGTCACGATGTCTCTTGGGAAAGTGCAAATGTTGTACCACGAAATATAACACATGCGCATTCATTCAAACTAACGCTCCTTGCGACATCAGTGGCATTAACGAACTTAAGTGCGAGACGCTTTTGAGCCACGGAGGGAAACCGGAAGTGAGCTGTTTTCCTATTTAACTTGTCTTCACACTACCACATTTATATTTTTAAGAACGTTTCACGACTAGTAGAGACAATGAACTTGAAAATCTGGGAGAGACCACTGTCCTTGCATGTAAAATGCTCACTTAAGGTTTCCGTCCGTAGCATCGCGTGCTTAAGCTCTCCATAAGATGGCTGAACTGCATGAACTAAAGCACGACCTTTTTGCGAGTTTCTCAGTAAGTGTCCTGTGCTAATTAAGCCAAATAATACTTGTTTTGAGGCCCGAAGATGGTATACTTGTGTTTACGAAGGACTTATGCTAAAAGCTAGGCAGGTAGTATCTCTGCACAGGGTAACCACTTGTTCTGCCTCTCTGAACCCGTTCGTCGATGAGCCTTTACAGAGTCATTTTGAATTGAACAATATTTCAAATTATTTCTGATCGTTTGTCGCATAGAAACCAGGAAGCAAGGCTGTCATGTGTTTGGCTGCTTTTGTTTTCATTCTAAGATGCCGGGATCATTGAGCCAGCACGTTAATAATTTAATCAGACCTTGTCAGAGTCTGCGATAAATATGAAATATTTGATCTAGAAATGAACATTGGTAACATAACTTTATGGCCATGTAATACAGGCTTGAAACACAGTGCAAAAAGAAGAATAAGAATGGCACTGTCTAAAGGTATCACTCAACCTCCACACAAATCACAGTAGTGTTTACCTTACTAAAACTACCCCGTGAAAGGCCACAGGTTGTGCCACCCAATGACTTGAAACAGCAACCGGAAAAGATCAACACAAATTGATCTTATGACTACTGGTTTCAAAATGGTTACAAATGAATTCCAAGACTTTTCAAGTAAAAAATATCCTCTCCTTTGAGCTATTGTTATTTCAGTAACAAAACTGGAAAGAAACCGAATGAGGGACAGCTTAGCTCGAAAAGGAATTGTTATACGCTACAGAGGCCAGAGCTGGTTGTTACTCAGGAGCTAAATTGGGGGGGGGGGTGGTGGAAGAGAAAAGTTTGC
>BLAZ01000999.1:2852491-2857491 GCA_014633955.1 Acropora tenuis
ATGAGGTGGGTACCAAGAGACGCGTCTCTTCGAGCTCCATCTTTTGGTCCCCAAGTCGAGGTCGGTTGACCAAAGGGCAAGCCTGGGCATGCATTCTCGCGTTTGGGGCCTCTCCGTTTCCGGATAACGGACCCCCAGATAGCTTTTCTGATCGTCTATGCATGCGCCAGAAATTTTCCACCCGGCTCAAAAACTCCCTTCGGGGCACCCCTCGGAAGGTGTCTCCCAGACAGGTGAAAATCGCAACTTTGAGCTCGTGTAGCGGACGCGCGTTTAGTGCGCACATGCCCATATATGGAGCAATGATAGACCGCTAACGGAACTCGTGGGCGCAAAGGTCAGTTTTGGAAAAATCCTTCAAGAACCCCTTCATGTAAGCCCAAACGTTGACTTCTCCCCCTTGCTGACCCCCACTGAGTGTGCACCCCGTGAACTTTGTTCCAAATTGGCTTCGTAACTCGCGTATGAAATTTCAGCTCATTTGGTCCAGCCGTTTAGGCTCTGCACTGAATACGCCTCCCAGAAAACGAGCTTTCTCGGCCGATCCAGGGAGTCCCCGGCATGTCCTACCCCCCTCTTTCCACCGATGTAAAGATATCTTCGATATCTATAAAGGTCTGGAAATTGACTTGTCGACCCCGGTAAAAAAAGAGGGCACACCCTGTCCTCCCGTGACACTGCCAGCATTTTTGTCATTTCTTTAATATTAAGTTTGCAAGCCCTTTTTTGCATGGAACAAAGTTATGGTAGCTCTGGAGCCGATAAATATAAAGTAGGCCTTCATCCGACTTTTTCTTTCTTACATTTTTATTCCTTTGAAGTTCGGCCCCGAAATCGGCTATTTTTGACCATTTTGGCCTTTTAATCCCTTTGAAAAATGAAAAAAAAATGGCCATTTTCATAACTTCTCGAAATGGTGCTTGGCTCCAATATTAAGTCTATTTTTCAAGACCCAATTTCTATTTCCTTTATTTTTGATCCCTTGCAATTCAACTCTGAAAGCAACCGTTTTTAACCATTTTTCCTTACTAACCCTAAAATGACAGACTACGCGCAGCCAACAACAATATGAACTGCGGTTTTAGAGTGGAAAGGTTTTAAAAATGTATCAGCAAAATAGTTTTTGCGTTGTTTAGATAATGATTAAAATTTACGTAGAGAGAGACTGATTTATCAGTCGAGCTTGAATGAAATTTGCCAGCACAAAACCAACAAAGAAACAAACAAATTTCAATTTGTAACTAAGTGAATAATTTTCTTTATAAGACTCCGGCCAAAGGTTGAAGTTTGTGTTTTTCGTGTGGAAGGGTTAACGTTCGAAAGGTTAGTTTCGTTATGTTGTTACGCTAGAAATTTAACTCTTATCAACTTGTTGAATACCAAATTCTCGAGTTCCACAACAAGAAAGCATTTCCTAAATTACAATCCACCACGGATTGTAGGATCTTCAAAAGAGCACTGAAACTAGTCATCAACGAACTAAAAGTCTTATCTACAAGTTGAAGAAACTAGCACGAGTACATGTCATCGGCAATGTGTTCTAGATATATACCCCTTGCGGATATTTTTTCCCACGAATATGGTAACAACTTGAGCTCTAGAGAATTTGTGCATGCAAGACAACAGTACCTCTGGACACGGTGCCAGAGGGTCGTACCGAACCATGTTCACATGCCCCTGCTTTCGCTAAAATAATGGATGTGGCTCTGGTGAATCTACTACTCCTGTAGTCATGTATTCTTGATTCAATTTATAAATAGATATTTCTAATTTTGATCGATAGGCAAGTGACGACGATGGGCGAACGCTCGAAACGTCGGCTTCGTTAGCTTTTAACGCTAGAAATTTGCCCCTGATCAACTTCTTTGATACCAAATTTCCGAGTTCCATAGCAAGGAAACGAATTCCAAAAGTATAAGTAGGGTTTTAGGATCTTCAAATCAGCAAACAAGTCATCAACGAACTGAAAAAGTCTTACCCATATGTTAAAAAATTTGACGCACATACATGTTATCGGCTGCTCAACTGTCCATTTATTTACCCTATGGGATATTTTTTTGCCATAAATATGGTAAAAACCTGTTCTAGGGTAACTGCGCATGCGCAAACAAAGTGCCAAGACAACAGTACCTCTGGACGCGGTGCCAGAGCGTCGTACCGAACGATGCTCCCCGAGATTTCGGCCCGGAGGTCGCTTTTTGGGTGAGCCAAGGT
This sequence comes from Acropora tenuis, assembly GCA_014633955.1. NCBI lineage: Eukaryota > Metazoa > Cnidaria > Anthozoa > Scleractinia > Acroporidae > Acropora > Acropora tenuis. The sequence goes on from BLAZ01000999.1 coordinate 2,854,706, forward strand.
TCAGATACCTGTCGCCAGGCAGTGAGGGAGAGAAATGTCGGCCCCTAGACCATAGGAGACAGATCCCTTTCATCCACTCAGCTCGATCAATAAATAGAAGTAATTTAGATATATATAGATTAATGTTCCAGTTATTTCCGCCAAATGGTACGTTCCAGTATACCTTGATACTCTGCATATTTGGCAATGGCGCATGCACAGGCGTTAAAACATTACTTTCAAGGTTCATAGCCATTATTTAAGTCACGTTTTGTTCCATACGGTACGTGCTAGTGTATACCGGCACAAAATAGATGTCATTTACGCATGCACATTTGATGAACGAACAAGATAATTCTCGTGGCACTCTTGTGTTCCCAAATTTGATAAAATAATTGATATAGTTCTGGTAAGTCTACTAATCCTTTTGTCAAGTATACTTGATTTTTTTTTATAATATTTTACACTTATAATTTCAATTATTGTATATGGTTAGTGGAACCCTTTTTTCCCCTAGTCCCGATTACTAGCAATCGATAATTGTGCTAAGGTATTTCGGGACTCGGTTTTCGAAGTCAAATAATTGCTGTGTTGAATCGAAAGAAGAACAACGCTGAAAAATCGATTACGAGTTTAAAAAGTCTTGGTAACACCCATGGAAAATTTTTTCAATTCATCATAAGAGTGCCACGTTCAGTTCTTTGGTAAAAGACTTAATGCTTAAAATAGGTTTTTCCTAGAGTATTGACAGTAATTTCGTTTCTTTTATTGACTTGGATAATTCGTTGCGGAATTACTAAGAGTACGCTAAAGAAAACAAGTGATCCTACTTAAGGCTGACTGACCTTTTACAAAAAATGAGCATCCTTTGGCGCATGCGTGTGGGCATCAACAATTGTAGTAAAGCATTGACGAGTTTTCTTGGATGATTGTAGACTCTTCCTTGAAGCAAAGTCCAAGTTTATTCACCATTTTTGATTGTGACTGTAACCGAAGTTACGCGTAGTCGTGTTCAACAATGTTTATTAAAATATCCACACTCTACGGTACTACATATAAACCAGAAAAATATGAGAATTAGTGAACGAAAACGATAGTTATTAACTGAGAAAAACGAAATGGATAACAAAAGAAAGGTTTACCTTAACGGTGTTCTGACTCAACGAAATAGAGTCTTGCTGCTTTTTAAAAAGAACTTGTGAGATTGGGCTAAAAAACCTTGACCTAGGTCCTATTTATTCTAAAAACTCGACAAATAATGACGCAAACAATACGAACGAGTAACAAGAATAACTTTGAGCTGGAAACAGTGAAAAAAGAACGGGACAATAACAAATACTAAGGACTAATGAAGTAGTGTTAAGCACCAGAAAAAGAAACACTTAATTAAGGAAAAAAAATGCAAAAGGCAAAAGAAATTAAAAAACGCAAGTAACACGTTTCGCTGTAACAGTGACGTAAAAAAAGAACAGATCCGCATGGTATAAATACACTGTTGGTTCTACGAAGAGGGATTGCCAGGTGCGTTTTGATCCGTTAGTGAGAGAGGGTCGTAGTAGGTGAGTTCGATAGAAAATCAAAGGAAAAAACAACAAAGAAGCGAATAAGCAAACATAAAAAATGTGAATATCTCCGAGGACGTAAAATCAATGAAAGCAAGGTCTGTGAGTTAAATTATCTTTATTAGCTGTAGTTAGAGAATAAATAATGACAAACCCAGAAAACCGACCGCCTTTCTCGCTTAGAAAATTATTAATATTCTCCCAATCATTCTGCTTGAACTTTTATATGTGTTTGAAATAAAATTTTTTACCTTCATCCACTTTGTTTTATTTTTTTAATCCCAACTTGACGCAGCAAATTTGCTTTACGATTATACAACTCTAAATCCACACACACTCCTGCTCAGTATAGCTTCTGCTCTCGTGGTCCCCTGCTGTTGCAGTCGTTAAAATTGATTGATGTAGTGTTGATAAAACCAGGGGCCCCGCAGTCGATAACTTAATTTTTTTTATAATGATAAAACTTTTGCCTCAGTAGTCCTCTCAGTATCCCCACATTTCGATAAACTGATCATGTAATGTTAGGGAAAATACTTTTCCCGCACTCCTCTGTTCCCGCAGTCTACTTAATAAAATGTTGAGAAAACAACTGCCTTCGTTAGCCTAACCCAGTAAGAGCCCCAACCTTTCTAATTCCATGCCTTTCTTTATGAACTCAGGGAAACATTGCATTGTCTTTCATGAAGTGTATGCATGCATGTTATCATGCGCACTGTTCAAGTGCATTGAAGGTCTGTGGAAGCCATCTTGCAGAATACACAGAAACCACTGCTTAGGAGAACAGCGTATCGAAATAAAGTAAACCGCGTTCAGTTCATTGTATTTGACATGTGCAGTCTCGTGCTACTTGCGGATTTCACAGTGAAGAAACAACGAAAGTGGCAAAATAATAATGACGCCATTGAATAAAGACTTTAAATATCCACGTTTTGAAAACATTCACTACCGAGTAAAGATACCGTTGGAATTTAGATAAAGAGAATAACTTATTCAAACTCGCTTGTGACATACCTCAATAGAGTTAATGTTTGACTGACATCCGGAAGAATCAAAGGCAAAGTGTGTTGTCGGTGTCTCGTTTCGTATATAAATACATTTTCCTTGATTTTATTGGTCAGCAGAAACGCGATGCTGTTAGTCGTCTGTCAGCTCAGCCGTCATACTATTGGCTGTGAAGAATACGAAGGGTGATTGGTGCGTTTCGATTGGTTGGCTGCTGAGCGATCGCGAAGTCAGATTAAAAAG
>BLAZ01000999.1:2974852-2977352 GCA_014633955.1 Acropora tenuis
TTAACTAAAAGAAAGAGAGAAATCTCAACCATCTAATAAGTTATATTACAACTTCATTCTGGATCGTGGCCAAAACAATGCGCTTTTTTGTCTTAAAGCGCGTATTTTGATTGATGCAGTGCAAGGAACATCCATTTCATTATGGCAATCTGTCGAAAGACACTGCTCTTCTTGAAAAGTGTTGTGGCTTTCGGAAACCACTAAACGTTTCAATTTAGAAGCTTTCAATTTAAGAAATAAGCGTTTAAGGCAACCTCATATTCACTGAGAGAAAAACGTTTAAACTCCAAGTTAATGCATTCTCTTGACCTTACCCAAAAAAACCGGAAGTCGATAAAACGCGAAGTAACAATTATAGCAAGTTGCTCTGAAAAGCAACTTCCCGATCAAATTGAAGGGAAGGATTTCCACTTCAAAATTCCATTTCAATCGTGATCCTCTTGACATTTATGGTGGGTGATAAAGGATTACGGAAATAGCCTATTACGCGAAAGTCGACCCCTCGCAGTGTACTTCAAAATAATAATATTGAAACGGGGAAAAATGCGAACTACAATGTTTTTGCAGGGATGTAAGATTAAGGATCAAGTAGCGTCCGGAAATAAAAAACTTGTTGCGTGCGCCATAAGATATGTTACTTATTTGAAAACGGGTCTTTTTGCCGCACATTTAGGCCTTCCGTTCCCCTGTCATCTAGTACAGAAACTCGTGGGGGAGATGGACTCTCATGTGAAAGGGGATGGCACGCTCTTCGTCCCGCTTAGGAGCTTACATTTGGTCGCTTTTAGGGGGAAAAAAGTCTTGGGTCACACTTGGATTGGTTCTCTTTAAGAATTTAACTCAAAATTTCCAACGAGCTTCCCTACTCCTAACATTGACAGAATTTCAATTTAGTGATCTCATGAGTTAAAAACACAGCATCACTCAATTCTTAAGGGTTCTTGGCATTTCAACTTTGAAAGAAATCAAAATGAGCACACTGAAAACTGTTGACAATGGTATTATAATTGTTAATCCCAAGCTACGCAACTGCAAAAATAGAATTGTGATTTCCAGGTGAAAGGGACACAAGATCATGATCTTTTAAAATTAATTGTGCTAAATACTCTTGCTTTATTTAGCGTGACTTATACTTGTAACCATTGCTAGTAAGAGCAAGCCAAGACTAATGTGAAGAGGCAGTGTAAGCAAGACTAATTAAATATGTTTTTGTGCCTTCAAAGAGACAAGTATACCATTGATGCAACCAAGCTGGTCTCAGTACTTGTGGTTCTATGAATTTTCCTATAATGGCCACTGGAATTGCAGCTCAGATGTCCAGATTCATCATATTTTTGACCCAAGACCCATTTCTTATCTGAAGCGGTATCATATTAGTGTACCTTGTATGTGAAAGAAGAACTTTGAGTGGGCTTCAGACTAACACAAGTCCATTTGTCACAAAAGTGCTCTTTCTTTGGTGTGACAGTTGTTGGCGCTTGGTGACAGTATGGTGGCAAAATGTGCTTAGGACCATGAACTTTGAAATTGGTTCATGCTTGCAACCCCAGAGACTTGCCACCAACCAAATCGCAACCACAATTTTATACATACTTCTTCAACATTTGCACTACAAGAAGAAACTTATCTTAGTGGCTAATTGATTGGTGGTGAAACTTCCAGGTGGCAAGATGACCTTGAAAAAGAGGTAAGGGTCTCTAGAGACCCTTACCTCAGTATGAGATCACTCTTACTGCAACTTGAGATCTCATCTCAAAGGCATGTGCTCTGTTTTGTTTGTAAAAAAAAATGGAAGGAACTTTCACTAGTTAAGCACGCATATCTTTACCTTTTTGCTTAATATTTAATATCTACCACATGCCAGAGTAACAATTCACAGTCTTCTTAGACTATCTGACCTTTTAGTAACGATATTTGGTGGAATAGTCTTTGGGTGAGACCACCAAACCTCTTCCTTTTCTCGCTCCACGGTAAACAGTTTCCACAATATCTATCATTTCCTGCTTGTCTTCTAAAGCCCAGTTGATCTTGTTGTTATTTCCTGTCCCCAAGTCAATCATAATGTGCTTGTTTCGATAGAAAAACATGGTCGTACAAGGATCGTACAATTCATACATTTTGTTAAAATCAGGAACTTCTGTCACATCCACCAGGTACATCACCGCAAAGTTCTTCACTTTATCCGCGATGGAATACAATACTTCGTCCATTTTCATACATGTAGGGTCCCAGTCGTGTCCGAAACGGATAACGACCACTCTGTCTTCTTCGGTCATGATGGCTTGGTCGACTTGCCAACCATTCTTGAGATGTTGAAGCATGTAAGACATTTTCAAGCTTTTTTTAGACACGTGCCTCAAATAACGATTGATCCTTTGTTTAACCTGGGCTGTTTTCTGTGAATATAAGTTATTCTCCTCTTACAGACAGTCCGCACCGAAGAGAACGTTGACACAACGTTCGTTCAAAATGGCGGATGCCGGGTATCCCATCGTGCACT
>BLAZ01000999.1:2982352-2984852 GCA_014633955.1 Acropora tenuis
TCACATTTCATATGCCCAAGGTTCATTAAGTTATCCCTAGGCATCCTAAAAAACACCCGTTTATGCCAGTACCAGAGCCCCCAACATGCTCACCAAGGCTGAATAGGGCACAGCCTGAGTACCTGGAAATTTGAGGATTGATTGATCTCTATATAATAACAGTTCTTTTCATGTCAAAACTGACAATCCCAATCCATACATTTCACGAAATTAAAATGAATGTCATTTGAGACTGCTGTAGTACTTACAGCAGGAGTCATCAATCCACTCAACTGAACCAGGGCCGTAATTGTCAAAGTACAAAAATATATCCTTTGTGCTCATGTTATCCACGCCAAATACATGAATGGCATCAAGCCTGGCTACACCTAACAACAAAAAAGAGTATGCCTGTGGTTCACACAATGTCTCATAGTAGACCTGTGTCACCCATAAAAGAATCATGTCTCACTTTGTACATTCCACTAAAGATTAAAAGCAAGAAGTTACCTTCTGGAATGGGTGGAAGGTCTTTGGGATTGACAGAAGATGACCTGTTGAAAGTCACATTTTAGAATTTCCTGGAATCGTCCTTCAAGTAATATAAGACATTAAATTTGCTTGCAGCCCCAGGTAGCTAATCCTTTTAACAAAAACAGAACAATTCTGTAAACATACATTGACTCAGTTTCCTGATCTGACTGGCCTTCCATAGGGTTGTTATGTATGTCTTTCTGTTGAAGACCAAATCTTTCTGCTCTTTTTGCTTTCTTTACAAGGGCTTCCTATAAGGAAGAGCAACATTACTAAACTCCATGACAGTTCAATAGTATTTACAACTATGCATTCATGACAGGAGACATTTCAAAATGATTTCACGTGAAACAAGAACCCTCTTGACATGTTTATAAAGTTTGTGTCAAAAGTAAGGTTTCTAACTTACATGCAACAATAAATGCAACGACATACACTTCATGTAATTCAACATATACAGCACAATGTCTTAACCTTACAAATTCAATTCCATAAAGGGTTCCTTTTAAAATACTTTATAGCATTAGCTGAGCTTAAAGTAAGCAATAATTCAACATATAACAGACAATTACAGGAAAAAAGGAAAACTGATATGGTAATAATTTACCTCATGCGTAATCAACTCCGTGCATGATCCCCACAGAGCAAAGTCTATATTACCCATTGCTTGTGCTAAGTTATGAAATTTTTTCCAATTGCCTTACAAAGATTAAATCGGTAATAAGCAAAACAGCAAAACGCAACGAAACGACATGTACCTTTGACGTTACATCAAACCCAGTAACAAAACAGCCAGTCTTGTTCTCGTATCGCCGTTCCTATGGATTGCAAAGTGAAGATGTCTGTTGAAATGCTTCAGAAAATATTTGAAAAATGAAGATGACATTCGATTCATATTTACCAAACTAAACAGGGTTTCTTTTTCTTCATCTTCGCCATCATCGACAGGGATTTCTACTTTCAATTCCTCAAACTCCATATTGGAAATAATGCTTTGGTATTCAGTCTCCCTCATACACTTTCGGAGAGTCGATGGGGCAGAGGACTGGGATAGACTTACCCTTATGACGTCAGTATTATTACTTAACCCACGCGTACCCCCGAAGTAAAAACGGACATCCAAAGAAACTGCGATGTTAATCCTTATTGAAACAAAACAAAAAAATGACCGGAATGTATGAATGTTATTCAAACTGGTGTAAGAACAACAATTATTATTGCCGTACAAACATTCACTGCTGACAACACATATTGAAATTTCATTGGCTGAAAAGTTGAATCCTAAGATCACACCACTTACTTGCATAAGTTGAATTTTTGGTACCTGTCCTGTTATTGATGATGTAAAAAGAGCCTGTCTGTGTGGACAATTATTGGTAACCCATCAAGCCAAGAAAATTTGGTTATGACATCACTGAACGAATGTCCTTCATCCATACAGACTCTTGGGGTGGCAGAGGGGTATCTCAATGTCCCCTGCAATTTCAGGGGTTCTCAAATTTATACGTTTCATATACCTCTTGAGGTCACTCACATCAAATTAGGCTAAACTAGAACTAGTAAGCACTCATAACAAGAATGGTACTACCTCGTTAAATAGAAGGGCTCAACTATGGGGATCTACTCTTAGGCTTGCCTAAATCTATATATTAATAATAATTATTAATATATAAAGTAATAATTATAATTTATTATTATTACTATTTCAGACTTGTCCCTCGTGCAACACAAGTGAGATATTTCTAGCTTACCGATGGTGCTTTGCTGGCATGCTTCACGTGCTGATCGAGGCTCCATTATGATTAAATGTTGTGAATGAGTTGTTTAGCAAAGTCTATCAAATTTGAAATAGTGGCAGTCAGCAGCTCTCAAATGAGCTCTTTTCCGGTGAACCTGTAGAACTACAGTACTTGAGATATTTAAACATTGCAACCAAACTTTAACAGGTCCCGAGTAGCGTGGTGGCTAGATGGAAAGCTACAAAGAA
>BLAZ01000999.1:3092519-3095019 GCA_014633955.1 Acropora tenuis
GATATACCAGCCGCCGGAAGGGGTATATGTAATAAATATGTATATACCCTCATGTGCAAGTCTGCCCTCTAACAAATTAAGTATCCTTGTTGTTAGACTGGTTGATACCATGTTTTGTGTGTCTCAAGAATTTCAAAAGATCTAACGAATTATATTATTGTAAGTAAAGTCTTTATATTATGTCTGAATACCCTATGGGCAAGCTATGGAATGAAGCGTTAAGAGTTGCACAATATAATCCTGTATGACCATTTTGACACTATTGCCTTCTTGTGTGTCAAAGTGACATTTCGAAGGTCTGGTCATTGTAGTAGCATCAAGCAACCCAACATTACATGTGTAACTATTTAACATGACAAATTTTCTTCACGAAATACTATGGAATGCCAGACTTTGATCATTGCAAAGTTCTGTACTTTCAGAATACAGTATTTCAGGAATGTGTGGCAACAATACTGATGAATATTGTATTTCCACTGATCTTAATATTACTACTCTACTTCATGGTGAAAATCTGCTTGCAGTACTTGTTATGATAATAATTGCTTATGAGTTCTAATGTCAGAACATGCTCCAGTAGGCAACTTTAAGTCACATTATGAATGTCTGATTTTGTGATTCATTTGTAACAAAAAAAAAGTACCATATGCATACAGCTACATTTTATTGATTCCAATATAGGCAAGAGAAGGTTTTATTCATATAGCTATGAGATTCTATTTTATCATTATACATAACATTATCAAGTTGCTTTTGATGTTGATTATTTAAGAATGGGTGGGATTTTTTTTATCCGTGAGTTAGATCTGTAACAAGCCTACAGATTAACGAACCATAATAATTGAGTTGCAACTTCATATAGTCTACCTTATTTCATCATATCTATTTTAAGAACGTATTTACCAAGAAAACATTTTTATTAGATACTTTTGGTCTGCAAAAATAATGCATAATTTGGGTGATTGTTGGTTAAATTTATGTTGACGTTTTAATTTCAATTTGTTGTATGCCATGTAAATTCTATCTTGTTCCCAGTGTCTTTCATTAAAGACACTGGGGTCATGGCTGCAACAGTTCTGTTGTTTTGTTAGGCATTTCACGTAGAAATATGAATTACTATCTATTATACTAAACTTGATTATATAGAAGATGAAAATAAAGTTGTCTCAGATATAGTTGTCTTTGACCTTGCTTTTGAATCTTTGTTGAAATTGTATACAGGAATAATTAGATTGATAAAAAAGTGTTGTAAAAAAGGTCCCAGTTGAAAAAAGAAAAGAGATTCCCAAAATGCCCCATCACCTTTCTGTCTGCAAATTTATGTTAGATGTACAGAATCATCATAAGTGGACATAGTTATTCGTCACAGGCAATTTGTGGTATGTGAACTGTCCCTTGAAGGATTTTACATTATTGGTTACTAAACAGCTTTACAGAAATTGGAATAATTTAAATATGGGATATGGTTGCCAAAGGCACTTACATTGGCTGTAACCGAGGCACTCCTTAAAAAGGCATGGACAACCTCGAGTCGACTCTAATGCCCAAAAGTAGTGGGTATTCTGTGTCTTCAGCACAGTTTCCTTACAGATGGGACAGATATGCATTCAGTCGCGTGACGCACATACATATCGAAGGTGTCAGTTTTCTGTTTGTTGTGTGGGTCGTTGGGTTGATCGAGGCAGTTCTTCCACTTTTTTGAACACAAGTCGACGATAAAAATTGGCTTCGAAAGCTGCAAGAGAGACAGAGGATGAAGTGAGAGTGATCTTAAAGGTAACAAAGATCGTTTCCTAGGGCTTCACTGTAGTTTTGAAAGCGCAAACATGCGAAAGATTGATTGTTTTCAGGCTTTATTTCCTAGCATTTTCCGGCTTCGCACAGCCTTGCGTTTGTTGCTCTTTTTTCGCGTTCTAATAATGGCGTTCTTTCTGTGTTGTTTATTATATTTTCCTTGTTCAACCGCGTTTCGGTGATATTTTCTTCGGTCCTTGTGACTTCTAAGATGATGTGATGTTACCCTATTGAGGCGTTTGAGCTTCACGCTGAAATGCTATCGATTTCAATCATTATATTTCACCTTAAATATGTGAAGGCATGTAAAGAAGCACAGAATGAAATCCTCACGTTACGGACCAAAAGAAATAACTTTTCTGTTGATTGAACACAATGAACATATTAATATTTATTTATAACAGAAGTTTATCCCCTTTGGTATCTCAATATTGCGCGTGAAATTCCGATTATTGTGAACAATGAAACCTTTGAACTGTGTCATGAGAACAACAAAAACACCGTAAAAAAAGACATTTCTGTACAACTATCTATAGTCGACAATATCACATCTATCCAGACGTAAAGGCCATCACTTAATTGGTTGCAAGAGTTTATGTCAACGTGTTCATTGTACCCTTCGTAGGGCGTTTATAAGAATGTGAAACGTTTTGCAAAAATCATCCATGCTGACCACAATAAACGGAAATCCTTTCTTTGGTTATCA
>BLAZ01000999.1:3194413-3196913 GCA_014633955.1 Acropora tenuis
AATACTGAATACCTAATTGTTTTGATGGTAGAGTGGCATACACCTTGGATCATGAATTGGGATTCCATTGGAGACTGAAAAAGATTAGCGTGTCCGGTTTAATAAGTGCCACTGATTTACGAGAGTGATGTTCAAAAACAACACAAATTGAAAGATGGTTGCCCGAATGTAGATACTTCTTGCCATGTTGACTCGAGTCGTGGGTAGAATACTAATGAAAGTCTGGTCGTGTTAGAAATTGGATATTCCGCAAATCGTAGACTCCATGCTTTTCTAGCAGACGTAGTTACGGAAGCTAAATCTGTTTGAGAAAAAAAAAAGAAAGAAGTTGAAACAATCAAAACTAGACGAACGAGATAAGCTGCTGAAAATGTCTAATTCTTTGAAGTATTAAAGTAAGCGATACCCAACAGAATAAAAAAACTTTTAAATTCGTTGTGAAATAAAAGGTTAAAACCAAAGTGGAGACTCATTACAACAACCCCGTGTGCCCATCTCTGTACGGATGCGCATTACTGCACCGTACCCGGAGTTAGTGTAACGTGTGTCCACCTTTTTTCCTCTTAAGATAACGTTTTCCCCGCATTTCGTTTGGCAACTTCGCTAGTAACTGTTGTATGTTGAAGTTGATCCTTCATCGATTCCTAAGTCCCATTGCTCAGAAACGTCGTTGTTCGAGTATGTAGAAATTATGTCTGATCGTTTAGAGAATACTTAAATTGTTACCAAATTAATTGTTGCCGGTAATATTAAAGCAATTACTAGGAATCAGGCAATTCCTACCTTCCCTCCCCTCCCCTCCTATACTGGTTGAAGAGTTCTTTTCAACATCATTCCCAGGACCTCTCCCATGGCTTATGGCCCAGGCAGACCAAAAAGCTACGGCAGATACCCTGGGAAAGAGGTTGAGTTCTTTTACTTCTTCAACATTTTTATATGGATACGTAGAGGATGGAGTGAAACGAAACTGGTGGCTTTTTATGAGTTTCTTTGTTTGCCAACAAGCCTTCTCCAGTGGTGAACGCTACCGCTCTTTCGTCTGAATGTAAGTGGAACCACCAAACCTTAGAGATAGCGAATATTTTTTTACAACTCACTGAGATGATTTAGAATTAGCTATTTTCTTTCGTCTACCTTTCTTTCGCGTAAGAAAATAACCAATAGTCATGAAGTCACAAGGTTGAGTAAATGCAGATTATTACTGGTGTAAACAGTATTTAATTACTTATAATCCACAAGGAATGTACGTGGGAGGCCGCGTGGCCTAATGGATAAGGCGTCCGACTTCGGATCGGAAGATTGAGGGTTCGAGTCCCTTCGTGGTCGATGTACTTTTTTTCTTCCCTTATAAACTTCCTTTTATTGAAATTACAAAATAGCGTCATTTGCAGAAAAAATAGAACCATTTTTTTTTGGGCGGGGGGAAAAGAGCAGTTATTTGAGCCAAGTTGTCATGGCTAAATTGTGAACCGAAACCAAGCCGAGAACCGTCTACATTCAGCGCACGATGAGTTTCACTCTTATTTTCCCAAGAAATCAATTCACTTCGAAAACCGGTGTTCCTGCCGAACTTCGGCCCAGCATGCCTTCTAAAATTTCTGAATTTGACTGCTTCCTCAATCCAATACATAAAAGCCAAAAGAACCATTGAACTGTTTCTGTGTTCGGCGTTGGAGAACGCAATAGCTTACTGAGTGGTTGGCCTAGGTGTGCAAGAGGGCTGCACGTGACTCCGGAGGTTTAGTCTATCTGTGACGCAGGCTAGTGGCGTTCTGTGCTTCAGTTAGGAGTCCAGTAAAGTTATCACGTGAACACACAAAACTGAGATTTCAGATGGATGTAAGATACTCATCCCTGCGTGGTAAAGACATATTTGGTGCACATTTTGCATCTTACGGGACAAATTACCACCGTTAGAAGATTACGAATCTGACGTATGGATATCTAATATACTACAAATAACTAAACTAGATGTCCATCAAATGGCACATCTAAAACATACTTTGTATGGAAACGCTTTCATCAGCTGAGCGAATTATGAGCGTTACTTTGCTTCGTATAAACGTTGTGAGAAATAAGGGGCTTAATTAAAGGACTGCCCCGTTCTTCGAAGCCCGATTAAGCTAATCCTAGGTTAGCGTAATTTTTTAAAATTGCTATTTATTTATGGTAAAGGAGGATTCGCTACAAAATTGTGGCCCAATAAAGTTAAGAATTACAAATTTCTTTTCCTTAAACCTTAATCGCTAGTTTTTATCGTCAAATGTTAAACCTTAATCTTGTGAAAAATATTCTTTAAGCAGTAAATAAATAACAATTAACATTTTTCACTAATCCAGGATCAGCTTAATCGGGCTTTGAACAACAGGTCAGCTGTGTCGAACAAGATACGTACATTAACTTTTCAAAGGAAAGCAATTTATTGTTTTTGTAGGTTGAAAAATTCTACGTGTATAAATGTCTAAATATAAAGCAGTTAGATTAGACACTTGTTTAAAGG
>BLAZ01000999.1:3338941-3341441 GCA_014633955.1 Acropora tenuis
TCCAAGAGGAAGGAGCTGGTGATTCCAAGCCCTTCAAGCCTTCCTGTTTAACTGTCTGTATTCAAAATGAACATGTGTTCTGGATCTGAGGGCATTTAACCAACTGTTTTTCCTTCATTACTGTGCAATGTTTTGCCAGCACTTTTTTGGCCTCTGGAGAAGGATTGTCTCAACAACGTAGGCCAATACATTTGTTGCCTGTAGTTGTGCCTTTGTTTGTGACCACCTTTGCAACCTGTCTTTGTTGTCACCCGTCACTAGCACTGCGAACATATTCCTACTGCAAAACGGTGTAGCTCCTGATGTCTACCAGAATGCTGCTTCCACTCACTTCAAAAATTGGTCATCCATGAACAGCAGGAATTCTGCCTGCTGGCTCTTGACAATCAGCTGCACCCCATCCCAGTCCTTCGAAAGCTCTCAGAGCTCTTGATCCCTAAATGCTGCAATAGAAGTGCAGTGTCACATGGCTTGTACTTTCAATTCAGAGCTCTTATGTGTCTGGCAATTGAAAGTTTTACAATTTCTGCTCGCAACTCAGTAAGATTCATACTTTTGGCTCCCCTTGTGCAATCAGTGAGTGGAAGTTGTGTCTGTGGGCTATAGTCTCTTTGTGGCTGTGAACAGGAGGAACAACTAGGAATCTCATTCTGGACCATAATCATTAATCAGTCTGGGGCGATGGACAAGCATCCATGTGTGTGCCTAGCAACTTTGAAACACTATCTGTCTGATTGCTGGGTTGTTGGACAGCCTCAGTCTATTCCTTGTACATTCACAGCTGTTGAGCCAGACCCTGCCATCAACTTGTGGATCGCTTGCCTGGATCAGTTGTGACTGGTAAAAGTTCCCTTGGCTGTCAGTCAACCTGGATGCTGTTTGTCCTGTATTTGGGGATTGCCCTCAGTTGAGGTGTTGGCCACGAGTATCTTTTGATCCCTCTTGCCTAGAGCTCCAGTGTCACCACTTCTTGGCACAGGGTTTGGCTTCCTCTACCCGCAGTGCTTATCTGTCTGGCCAAAAAAAGTTTTATGACTTCTGCTCGCAGCTTGGAAAAATTCATCAGTCTGGTTCCCCTTGCCCGACTGACGAGTGGACGTTGTGTCTGTTTGTGACGTTTTTGTCCCACTCTGTTCAACATTCAACAATCAAGGTTTATCTTTCTGCAATTCGCTCACTGCATATTGAGCAAGGCTTTGCAGATCCGCTGGTTGATTGCTTGCGGTTACAACGAGTACTTAGAGGAATCAAGAGAACTCAAGGTGATACCTCCTCGTTACGCCTTCCCGTTACTGACGACATCATGATGGTGATTTTTCGTGCTTTGGACTTTAGCCTTTCGGACCATTGTATGTTTTGGGCGGCCTGTAACTTGGCCTTTTTCGGTTTCCTGCACTCAGCGGAGTTTACCGTCCCAAATCTGGCTAGCTTCTCACCCTCGATCCATTTGGGACTGGATGATGTTGCCGTAGATTCCATGTCATCGCTATCATGCTTACGGCTTCGCATCAAGGCCTCTAAAACCGATCCATTTTGCAAGGGCATTTTTCTGCATATTGGTAGGGACGAGTTCCCACAGTGTGCAATTCGCTCTCTACTGGCTTATTTAACCCTCAGGGGCAATGCTCCAGGCCCTTTATTTCTGTTTCGGGACAGACGGCCTTTAACTCGTGCCTTACTCACCTCGTGGTTGCGCGACATCTTGTCTTCAGCGGGTATCCAAGGCAACTTCTCCAGCCACAGCTTCTGCATTGGAGCCGCCAGAGTCGCAGCTAGGAACGGTATTCCGGATCATCAAATTCAAGCCTTGGGGCGATAGACCAGCTCAGCTTATTTATTGTACATTCGCACTCCAGCGGAGTCCTTATCTCAATTGTCTAAGCAGCTTTCGCGGTCAGCTGCTCGTTAACAGCAGGGATCAGATCCATCGGGATCTCTTCTGCTTCTCTGGCCTTGCCCAGTTCATATCTGAATCGGCTTCATTGGTTTCGACCTCTTGTCGTAAAGCATGCAGGCATACTCCTGGGCTGTGTTTCTTTTTTTGTTTTATCGCGATCTTCTTCAATGGCATGACCGGTGGCTGCCCTGGACATTCCTGGTTGGCGCGTGCTTGGATTTGGCTGAGCAGCATCGCATTTGCTAGCCCTTAGTGTCCAGTTGGGCGGAGACAGTAGGGCTCTAGGTGTGGTATGTCCATCCTTTGGTTTGTTTGTCGTGTTGGGGCTTGGGGATTGGTGCTTGGAGGGTTGTGGGGTTGTGGGGTTTTGGCCCCTCTTCCCCCCTGTGCGCGGGCCCTTCTTTCTCCAAGCACCTTGGAGGGAAGGTTTGGTGGCTGCCGCTCACAGGGTTGTCATGGATACCCTACGCGTTCGGCTTGGTTTCATTCATGGCCTCACCCTCCTTTCTAGGCACCATTCCCCAAGCTTATCTATTGTTGATGAGTTTAAATGTGGCTAAATGTAATTTAGGCTAATTTAAACGCAAGAAAATGCTGGCCAGC
>BLAZ01000999.1:3754166-3759166 GCA_014633955.1 Acropora tenuis
CCCTTGTGTTTCTTTAAAGCGTATTCTTTGTAGACAGAAAAAGTAGTGAGAAATAACTCTTTTCTTGTAGAATTAAAGCATGGGTCTTACTTGAATTTTGTCCACAAGGGGTCCTTTCTTCAACATTCTTGAAACCTCTGTTAATGGCCACAGGAGAATGTAGTGTTTTGTTTTGAAGGAAAACTGTGCCATAAGTAGGGCATCTTAGTGGACTCATTCATTTCTAGCATCATTTCTTCCTTTTTACTAGAAATGCGTTATAATGGAGTCGAAAGGAATGGACCTGACAGCCCTAAGGCTCATGTGGCCTCTCCTCCAAGAGCTCCTGTCCAAGCTGTGAGGGACCTAGACAACAGACAGTCACGCACCGCGTCAACAGCCACAAAGGAGTTGGACGACTTGATGGCATCCTTGTCAGATTTTAAAGTGAATGTCAGTGCCACACCCACCCCTTCACAGAGCCGGCTGAGTGGTGACTATGCCAAGCCTAACAAGCCTAAATCTCCAAGTACTGGTAAGACGTTCACACAATATAAATCTTTCTCTTGTGGGATGATAATAACTATTAGTATCACCCAACTAGTGGACTAATGCAAATCCTGCATTTTGATTGGCTACGCTACTAGGGGTCTAATAGTAATAGTCATCGAGTAGCGAAATTCACCGGTTTTTCTTTGGTTTTTTTCCCCTAAAAGCTATTTCTTCAACTTGCATTTGCTAGCTTTATTATTGCCTTTTCTGTCCAACTAGTTGGGTGATACTAAAACAATTAGACCCTTCGCCCTCAAGGGCCACGGATCAATAGCCCATTCGGCTTCGCCTCATGGGCTATTGACCCGTAGCCCTTTCGGGCTACAGGTCTAATTGTTAATTATAACATGGTTTGCACAGGCCTGGAATACTCCTTGAATTTGTAGAATTAGTACTGGAATTGACGAATCCTTGAATACTGAAACTACAGCTCAATAAATCATTTTCAAAGGGAAAGATTGAACACATTTTATAAAGAGGGCAATTCAGTGAATTCTATTTGAAGTATCTAAGTAACCATTCACTCAGTGGGGTTCTGAAAGTGTATTGTGTAGCCCCCCCCTTGTCCAGATAGAACCATGATACTGTTGCTTGAGGTGTAAAATTTATTTGACAATGAATTCAAAAGGTCAGAATAACAGCTGCATTTGTTATCAACGGTGTGAGCTTTAATCACAGTATAAATTAACATTCAATCTTCATTCACGGTCTAACTCAAAATTTTCTATACTGCACTCAGCTTCGCATGGTGCAGTGTTGAAAATATCTCATTCATTGTACAGTAAGCGCGTGCATGATTTGAAAACAAAACACTCACAACAGTCACTAACCCATAAATATCCAAAAATATGCACAAACCCTGTTAACTTCATTTTGTTTTGTTTCATGTGCAAAATAATTATGTTATATTATCGGGACGCAATATTAAGTGTGTGCCTGGATAAAGCGACTCCTTGAATGTTGTTTAAAACTCCTGGAAAACTCCTTGAATAAAAAGTTAGCAAACCTGTATGAACCATGCATAATGACCATCAGATTAAGTTTTTGTTGATATTGGTTAAGGAAAATGCAATTATTTCTACCCTGTGCCATTGTGCAAAACAAAGCTTAAGCTCACCAACATGGTAGCAATGAGAGCACTCACCTCCCACAATTATGTCCCAGGTCAGATTCCATTTTTTTTTTTTCGCTGTTTTCACTTTCAAGAATCCCATGGTTTAGCACACCTCTTTTTTTGCATGGTTTTGCCACTTTGCTGGCACCTCAACTTACTTAACCTCAAGGTTATTTCAATTGGTATTTAATTAACTGATATGGTGTGTATATTATACCTGTATGTATTTTTGAAGGGCTAGAATAGTAGCTGTTGTTATTGTTTGTTTTAAGGGCCACAGGTTTATCATTAACTAAACTTGTTGTCAGGTGTCCATCTTATGACAGCAAAGTCATTATTGTGGTTTAGATGGTAGAGGGTTTTATTTGGCTGGACATACTAGTATTTCATACAAGCTATTGGGCAAGCTTCTGCACAAAATGTGAGGATTAGGACCAGTGCTGTTCTTTACTCACACTATCCTTGTACTTCATTTGTCAGCTACAGGTGTTGGAAAGGTCAGTCAGCTGGACTCAATGTTGGGTTCCCTGCAGTCTGACATGACTAGACAAGGTGTCAGTACCACAAAGAAAGGAGAATGTGCAGGATGCAGCAAGCCAATTATTGGCCAGGTTTGCACTGCCTTGGGACGCACATGGCATCCTGAGCATTTCACTTGTGTTGCTTGTGAGGTGCCACTTGGAGCCACCAATTTCTTTGAACGAGATGGACAGCCATTTTGCGAGAGGGACTACCATGAACAGTTTGCACCAAGGTGTGCCTACTGTAATGGGGCAATCCTTGATGTAAGTGTCAAACCTATTTTTTCTCAAGGACTAGATTAAATGCCTTGTTAAATTTCTCTAAATGCAGTGTTTTACAAGAGAACCTAAATAATATTTCCTTTGAAGCAGATGTCATTGTCTTTCGTGGGTCAGGGAAAGTCAACGCTGCTTGTAGTTGTCCACTGAATGGAACCAATTGTTAATAATTAAAAAAGAATAGTTTTATGGGTCCCATGATTGTTAGGGATATATGTAAGCTAAACGTTTCTAAGGGTGGGTTATTGGCCCCAAAAGAGTGAATTTTAATATTATTTCAAAATGGTATCTGATCAAGGGTTCTGATAGCTTCTTTTTGCTCTGTTTTTCAGTCTTGTGTGACAGCCTTAGACCAAACCTGGCATCCTGAACATTTTGTGTGCGCTAGTTGTGGTCGGTCATTTGGTGAAACTGGTTTTCATGAGAGAGATGGAAAGCCATACTGTCGTGAAGACTACTACGCCATGTTCGCGCCGCGCTGCGGTGGGTGTGGTCAGCCTATTATGGATAGCTACATCTCAGCTCTTAGCGCTCACTGGCATTCGGAGTGCTTTGTGTGTTCGGTAAGTTTGTTTCCAAGGTTATTCCATACCACTGAAGCTATGATTTAAAAGGTTGGAATGCCACGCAACAGGTTTGTATTGAGTCAAGGAGCGCTACTCCTGATGGAGTTGATGACTTTTTTTTTTTCAGTCGACAAAAAATCAAAATTTTCATCAAAGTGATGACGTCACGTCATTTCCAGGGTTAGGTGAGAGGACCTGGTAGCGAGGGCGGAGTTTTTTGTCCTGTATTTGACTTTGCATAAGCTTGCCGTTTACTTGTCAATCGGGTACAAAATTGGCTTTAAATTTTGAAACTGTGTATTTTATAATGAGTAAGTGCTTTGTGAACTTGTCCATATCGCCCTCAAATCGCAAGTCTGAAGATCTTTTCCTACAGCTTTCCTTTTTTCTTATCATCAACTCAATTGAAAGTTACTTTTATTGTTGACTAATCGCGCATACCTTGCCTTAACGTTCTACTGCAGGAATGCCATCAAGCTTTCCCAGGAGGCAGTTTCTTTGAGCATGATGGACGGCCATACTGTGAGATGCATTATCATGCCCGTCGGGGCACTTTGTGTTACAGCTGTCAGAAGCCCATAACAGGGCGCTGTATTACGGCCATGCATCGTAAATTCCACCCGGAACACTTCGTGTGTGCATTCTGCCTAAAGCAACTTAACAAGGGCACCTTCAAGGAACAAAACGACAAGCCATACTGCCATCCTTGCTTCGTCAAACTCTTTGGGTAGTTTTGGAAGAATGGCGAGTCCAAGAAATCATAATGGACCGAACAAATAATTGTTTTTTGCCTCCTTTTGAAAGCAAGCCCTCGTGAAAAATCAGACAAATGACACTGAGTTGCGTAGTTTAAATTTTCTAAAATGAATTATTCCTTTGCATTTGAATGGTTCGTACTTTGACTCTCTTTAAGACAGAGGTTACCTACACAACTTGGAAGTGTGCTGTTGTGTTTACTCGACAACCAGGCCCGAGTCGCTGGAATCATGCTCAGCGCTAACCAATGTCAACTACTATAAAAACGTCAAGGTTTCGATGCTTCTCAACCAATGGTTAGCGCTAACCTTGCTTTGAGGAACCGGCCCAAATCACAAATGTTTATGGACAACGTGAGGACCTAGTCGTGAATTTTGTGTCTATTTCTGGTGGCGTTTTGTCGTCCCAGTTTTTGTGGTAGTTTCATCACACTTTCCTTGAGTTTCAAAATAAGCGAGTGTGCAGAAGTTACATTATTTTTCTTACATCTAACATTCTGTTCACTTGTAATAACCAATGAATCACCAAATTACTCGAGACTTAAAAGAAATCAGAATCAAATGAAGTGCGTTTTGGCGAAAACCTGGAATTTAATATAATTCAGACACAATGAGCAGTATTAATGTATTTCATATAAAATTTATTGAACAAAAGGTAACTTCGTGGACAGTACTTTGAAAACTAAGTAATATTCAGTTGGAACACTTTCAGTATACTGGCACTGAACTTGTGAACTCATGAAGATGGATCTTATGCATTAAAAGAACTGGTTATAGAGAAGAGGTACATTATCCGGGCTATTGTTCGGCCTATAGGTACAAACAAATGGATGGTTTAGGTTGCAAAAGAACTGGGAAAGAAAAACACTAAAATTTGGTATAAAACGAGTTGATAACGGTCAATTTATCACTACAAAAAGATTACAAAGTTGACGCTTTGAGCGCAATGAGAAGGGTGGCCAGAACACTCGTCTATAGCATGCCTCGCAGGCTATCCATTGGTTTGGACACGAGGCGTTCGGGAAGAGTGTGTCTTTGCGTTCTCTCTTCCTGAAAACTAATTTTCGAGTCATAGACAGTAATTCTCCCTCATTAGCGGGTAAATTGAGAAAGTTGTCAGTATCGGTTTGTTGAGAATCTTCTGTACTGTGAAACTGACAATGACACTCTCCAGGGTCGTCAGTTCCGGTGGCCATACGGCGGCTTTCTTAAAGGCAACTTTACCCGAATGCCG
>BLAZ01000999.1:3803361-3807455 GCA_014633955.1 Acropora tenuis
GAGTACCTTATTTGACCGCAAGACCTGGACATCAACGCTTCATCTCGCCTTTCTTGATCTTGAGTCAAGCTAAGAGTTCCTTTTTCACCCAATGGACCTGAAAATCGAATCAGTTTGATTAAATTTATCCAAATCGGTCATATTGCAAAAACACTTTCAGTTGGTGCTAGTGTGCAATTGCAAGAGTTTTCCATATCAATGAAATGTTTCCGTAAATTGGTTCCCTTTTCTGCTAGATTGTAACACGAATTCAGTAGCGCTAAGCACGCTGAGGTAGAAAAGGCGAAATCACCCTTGCCACGCACCCAGAAGTACAAAGTTGCCCTCTCATATGATCACTCGACGTCACGATTGCTTGAGTCATTTTACTTTGTTGTTTCTGTTGTTGTTCCAGGCCGTCTTATGCGTCATTTAACGAGGTCGTTCTTCCGCCGCCCGCTACATTAACCTTCAGTGACAGGCTGACAGGATTTTTCATTTACTCATGGACATCATTTTGTTTTGGGATCTCTTTGACTCGCAGGGTCAAAAATTATTACTTTGGAAAATACCATACGAGGGTTAGTTTATCGTTGAGCCTGAGAAGAGCCTAACTGAGGGTCTCCCATGGGTTTTGGGGAAAATGTGAACATTGGCAAAATATCGAAGGGAACAGGGGAACATGAGCCTATTTTTAGGGAACAGGGAAACAGAACCTTACAAATTAGAGGACGAAAACATGGTATGCAAATTTATTAAAAGGAGAAACGTTTGGGAACGTGGGAACATAGGGCAATTTTGGAGAGGAACAAGGATCCCTCCTCGGAGACCCTCCTAAACTGAAAAGAAGGAATAATTACCTTGCTGTTGCATTTTTCCAACTGCGCGTGAGCTCTCATCACCCTTTGCTGACTTTAAGGCGTTGTGTACAAGAGAATCTATAACAGTTTCTGCTGCCTTTTGACCAAGGGCATTCCAATCAATCGGGCTGAGATTACACTGACGCGCGAACAGAAACACTAAAACAAATTGGCAACCTAGTTTTAACATTGTCTTGTTCTGATCAAAAGACTGAACGTAACTGATATTGCAAAACTGTCAATGCACTGCAGCTGCTGTAAGGAAGGAATTGATTTTATGTTGTCCGGCTAATGGCCTTTATGCAATTTGTTACTTTCGAACTTTATTGATATTTTTCGTTTCGAATGTACAAGCAGCTCGTGATCTCAATGAAAAAGGTTTGACCCTGCTTAAATAGGATCGATCCATATGGTTCAGACCTTCGGTAAACAATGTCGAGCTATGCCAAAAACAATATTCAATTTACTGGACAGGTCAATTACTCTAAATTCCATGCAGTTGCATGCGTTCAAGTCGTTTCCTTCGCAGCCGCCTCTCGGGATGCGACACATGGTGTAGATAACCCTCACATTCTGCAGGGCACCGTAGCTTTGAGTTTTCTTGATCCTTTCTATAAAACAACAAAAAAATTATTTAAAAAATATTTATGTTGCAGATTCAACATTATATTTACAATGTACTTAGTTCAAAGCACTTTTAAGAAACTTATTCGTCATTTACAAAAGAATTTTAAAAAATTCTTTTGTAAATGACGAATAAGTTTCTTTTTGAATGATGCAATGTTTCTGGCTTAGTGAGCCTTTCAGGTAAGGAATTCCACAGTGAAACTGCTTGGTAATGGAAGGTTCTTTGATCTGCGGTGTCCATCTTTAATATTCTTGTTCCGTGAGTCGTCATTTTTGAACTTCTTAGCAAGATAGTCAGGGCCAGTCCCCTTAAACACTTAAAAACCAGTACGTAATCCCTGTGTATAAGCATGGATTCGACAGAAAACCATTTCAGTCCTTGAAGAACATGGGTAATGTGATCAAATTTCTGCAAACGGGTTATTATCGTAGCTGCGAAGTTTTGGGCATTCTGTAATTTGTGGATGTAATTCTTTGTCGTACTAGACCAGAAAGATGAACAATAATAAAATTTGCTGAAGACCAGTGCAGTGATAACGCTTAATGAAGTGTTTCACACTCTTTCGACCTTTAGATTTGGTAAGAACCCTGCCCTGACGCCATGTTTCTTTTGCTTCCTGTATTTATGGATAGGATTCATACGAATTTTTGTGAACGTTGTCAAGAAATTAGAGACATTTGAAAGGATCAGTTTGACCGTGTCTAAAGGTCCATACCTTGTCCAACATAAAAGCATCAAAGGCTCCATTTCAACGTGATCTTTCATGTGGTGGTGTCAAATTATCGTTTGGTTAAAATTTGAAACACACCCCAGTTCCTTGCGCAACCTTGAAATGGCCTAAAGGGAACTTACAGTCCTAAAGCTGAACTTAAAAAAAGCCATACACCTCTAGCCTGGTTTGGTAGACGATGTCAACGATTTCTAACTAAACGAATAAAAATAAACACAAAACTTTTGAAGAAGCGTCTGCGTGGAAGATCCTTAAGTTTATCACTAGTAAATATATTTTCCTGCCTAGACACTACGAGCTGAGTTCCAAAATCAAATGAGCTCAACGATTATAAAGATTTCATTTCATTTCATTTTTTTGTCAAGACGGCTTGCATTAAACGCCGTGGTGGCCGGGTTCGAGTCACATTCGGCGGTTGACTGATGCGTCAAGGTTGCTGAAGTTTCTTAACATTCACGATGTGTTATATAAGACGACCAAAAGATTAGGTCTTCTTCTAATCAATTAACGATACTGAGCGCGCTATTTTTCTTACTCTTGTAGCATTATCATTTTCAATTTTTTTTATCCAGTATATATGTATCTTTTCTCAGTTCCTGAATTTCTGCTTTCGCAGAAACAGCCAACACTATACATACAGCGCAAAACACGTCAGTTTAAAAAAGCATAATATTTCACTTGTGTAGATGTAAAAATTGTTTAAAATTATGAATATATTGTCAGCTCTGGTGTTAAGGAGGCTGAGCTATATTTGTCGATTCTAATCCTGTCAATTAAGTTCTTTTTTAAGCGAAAACAAATGCTCACCTAAATTCGCTGCCTGTGCTGTGCGGTAGCCGAGTGCTTCATTTTCGTGGCTTTGCTGATAACAACTATATACTGTGTAACATTCTGCTTCAACTTTTATTCTAATATTTCCTTTGAAACAAACAATAACACTGCACGGAATTATTGACGATTTCTAAGTTTAGAACATTCGCGTGCGCAAATGTCATGTTTACTGCACCAATACGTAGTAGCACGTGCCATATTGAAGTCCAAAATGTCTGTAAAAGGCTCTGAACCTTGAAGTAAGCGATCCTGAACAGCGCATGCGTGGATGACCACTGTGCTGCCATATGGAAGAAATAACTGGAGTGATGTGGAATATATATGGAAATTGATTGTAGTACAGGATGCATGTGAACAGAGCTGGTTGATGAAAAGGGATATGTCACATATGGTCTAGGGGCCTTCATTTCTCTCCATCCCTACCAGATCGGGGGCCGACACAGGGTCGGGGGCCGACACAGGGTCGGGGGCCGATTGGTATCTGACACTAATCTCACAGTATAAGCGATCCGCGGGCCGAAATCTCGGGGATACTCACCATGGTACGCCGCTCTAGCTCCACGTCTAGAGGTACTACTTACTGGTTCCGGATTTTTTTGGTTTTTTGTTTTGTTTTCCTATGTCCCGGGTATTTCGTTTCCCCATGCGCACGATTTCAAAACTAAAGCGCTTACCATAATCAAGAAGAAATTGTCATCAACTGACTAAAAAAAACGCCAACCGTTTAATTAATACTGATAACCCTTGTTGACACGCGCTGTGGTAATTTGCGGGATGATACATACTCACGAACTTCCACAGTAAGTCTGGATATTATGCGGTGGCTTACACCACGGGACTTGTCAATTTAAGCATGTCCTTTTAAAAAAGATGTGTTCACCGGTCCCGTTGTTAGTACGGTTATCACCAAAGGGAAACACCGATTCCCGTCTGTTCACCGATGTTAAGCCCTGTTGGACGGGGTTGATATCTGGATGGGTGACCATCGGGTTAAAATACCCCGTGCTGTACTGCTTGGGAAGTCAGGCTGGCGTAGTGGACATCAATCACGCCTTCCACCTCTACT
>BLAZ01000999.1:3846787-3849287 GCA_014633955.1 Acropora tenuis
TCACCGAAGCAAAATTTCCGGAAACGGCGGCAGGTCACGAGGTGATCTTTGCATTCTGGGAAAGAGATTCAGTGCAATGAGTGCTGAATGTGATTATGGTTAAATAGCCAAAGAGCCACGTAGCATTGAATTGCCCAAACTAATCTCGTATTCAGCAAGCTCCAATGACGCAGTCATTTTATTAAATTTTACAACCGATAAGTAAAAAAGAAATTGAAAAATCCTTCAACACAAACTCTTTTTGCCACTCTCACGCTCGACGCTCGCTCAATGCAAATTTCAAACCATCTACATGACCCAGATGCATTTATTGCACGTGTCCATAAAGGTACTGAGAAACTGCAGTTCGTCAGTTTAGAACCAAGAGAGAAAGCAAGCCAATCAGAAAGCCATCGGGTCGAGAAGAGAATTTAAAAGTCAATAATGATATAATACAAAAATGAAGTCGACGCGATCAGTGTCGTGTTTACCATAGGTTTAAAAATTACTTAAAAAAGCGTCTTCGAATTTTCAGTTTTTGAATAGCATTATCTTGTTAGGATGATGAATAAAATTATGCAAGAGAACCAATTTCAACTTTCCCTCTTACCAGGGCATCCTTTAATGCCATAAATATCTGTGGGAGTAGTGTGTTCATCCCAGCAACATCCTCTTCGATTTCGTCTGCAGTTTGGCTGAGATCTGCCACCTGATAGAGACATGGAATTACAAGTTTATGTTAAGCCCCTGCACTATGGTGATCAACAATGTCAGCTTTTTGCCCGTTCTCGGAGTCCTTTACTCGTATTAGATCGGCCGGACCATGGGATTATTAGAAAGGCTGTTACAATTATGGCAACATCCAAGAAACAAGCAAGAGAAGTTCCTAAAATAACTGTGCTAGACTTAGTTGATGAAGAAACTGGTGCTGTTGACGGTAATGTGCGCACGCTCTTAGACCTGCTCCTCGCCTAATCTAGTATTTTGCTTTCATGCTTTGCACTCGTTCAAACCCCTGGTCTGACGCTACTCTGGTTTAAAATACATGCAACTTACTGAATAGTAACGATTCAAGACCCAATGTTTTGACACTCCTGCCTAGTGTCTCTGTCAGAGGTGATCTATGGCTGTTACACGAGTCTTTTTCTGCACTCAGTTACGTGACTGGTCATATTTTATTACTTACACAAACCACAAGTCGCAGGGCAGCTTCTGGTCAACTTTGCTTCTATTTGTTTAATTTCAGTGTGGCATACTTGCAGTCCAAGCTCATTGACTAGCTTCACGCAAGTGTCGTGTGTTTGTGCGTTATCCTTGCACTCTAGGATTATAAACGTAAAAATCACAAATTAACCGGGAGAAGTTTTTCTATCAGGCAGAAGACCTCACGTACTGCACGTGCATGGCTTAATCTTTTAGACTACTTGCAGGATCAACCAGGGAACTCAACCGACCCAGTGGACCCGCCATTGTCATTGCTGATTCCCAAGGAATCGAAATGGGGTTTTTAAAAAAACGGACTGTTCATTGTTTGATACAAAAGATATAGCTATAAAAAGAGGCGTTTCTAGATCAGATAAGTCAGATTGGCCGAGCGTTAAACTTTGAACCCGATTAAGAAATGTAAATAGGGACAAAACGCAACTAACTTTTCTTTTCTTTCAGACGAGAATCATTGTGATTCTTGATAATTAGTTAACTTCAGGTTTTTGTGAAGCTTGATTTATCACAGATGCACCAAAATATGCTGACTATCGCATTTCTTCTGTTAGTGGAAGCCAACGAAACTCAACTTTTTCTAATGCCAAGAATCGATAGCGCGGTATGATTAATGCAGTCATCAAGATATCGTCGTGATGACTTTTCTGGTGAGACAAAGTGATACTAGTAGCGCGTTATCCGGGCTCTTGGTTTAATTTTCACATCTAGAAGGATGCTGAATCTCTGCACTTATTCCTCAAAAACTTCGAAATACCCATGTTCCTCCAAATGTCTGATACTTGAGCAGCACTAGCGCCAGAGGGGGATCTCATTTTCATGTCTGTTGTCACCAAGGTCAAACGAGGACGCAATCGATCACATTACAAGCATGTTTGTCAAGTTTGTTTAATTGACGAAAGAAACCTCACTTGCGCAATTTTCTTCCCTGCAAATACATGCTGCTATACAGAGGACGGTGAATGGAAACACTAGGGACTGAAAAATGAGTCTCTGGAAGTCAAGTATTTTTGGTATCGACATTTTCTTATGTTCAAGTTAAGAGTGGGCGCTCGATAATATAGGGGAGAGGCGAACAACTAGGGGCTTCCTGACGGTGACCCAAATTGCAAAGAACTCTGGGCCTCGCTTGCATCGATCGATGGTGTCATAAGATGTAGCATTTTGGATCAATCCTTCAGCTTTTGTCGGTTGCGTATCTAATAAAAACGGTTTGGCAAGGAACGCAATACTGATAAAAGGCATTTATGCATTTATGTTGCAATCATTTAAAAGCTGAGATTTTCTCAGATTTTCTCTCTCT
>BLAZ01000999.1:3856787-3859287 GCA_014633955.1 Acropora tenuis
AGTGCGGGCTCATCTGTTAGCGTGTGTATTAATCCGTGGATTTCTGTTTGTTTATCTTTGGTCTTATATTTACGACAATTACTCCCCAAATATGTGGAAAACTCCACCTATTTGGCAAGACTTTTTTCGTTGGTTCAGGTTGCTAAAGTTTCCTTAAGTGCGAGAATCCTTGAAAAAAATTTTTCCGACAGATTTTTCAAGAAATCATTGTAAATACATTCCAACAGGGTCACGCGGTTTTACATGCTTTGTCAAGAGTTCATGAATAGCTCTGTTGTCTTTGTTGTTTTGGTTAAATTAGAATGAGAAGGCTTTTGAATTCCGAATCTGCCCAAGAAATCCAGGTATCTATAAGATTAACAGATCATCTTTTTTTAACTGAAACCCCCACGGGGTATTAACTCCGCGGATGGGAAAATGACACGATTTATTCAAATTATTTTCCATGAAACAGAAACTTAGGAGTTGATGACACTACCTGCGTGTGAAAACATTTCTTTAATTTCACGTAATCGTCTACAAATATTACATAACTGGTCCTTCGAAAGGAAATGGCAATTTTTAGTTTTTCAGACGACAGTTCAATTTACACAAACAGATAACCTACAACGTATTTCAAGAAGAGAAACAAACCATTGTCACAGTTTTATATATTAGGGTTCACACAGTGACAAATACTGATTCGCAATTTTGAAACAGCCAGAGGCCTGAAAGTTCTTGAAAGACTTGACAAGTTGAAAATCTTTTGCATTTTAATCTTTAATTAACTTACTGAAAAGTAAATACGGTCAGTGTTCTTTGGGTCTAAATCAGTTGATTTACGTGCAATTTTGGATATCCTGAATAGTATACAATCTAACTTGAAACAATTAATGAGAATGTGTGCGGCATAAATTTTTAAATCAGTGGCTCAAAAATCTTCGGGCATTCGAAATTTTTCATGCGTATTTTGTATATTTGACATCCCTTTTTTGTTGCGTCCAATCATCGAGTCACGGTCTTGCAACATTCTCGGGAATTATGTATCACATTGAAAGCCTATCATGATTACGTTGCGTTTTGTAACTATTCATTGCAATTTAAAAAGGATTTTGGAGAATCAATGCCACTAACTTGAAATCATTAAAAATGCTTCTTTCAAATTGATAAGCCCAGAGACATTACACAAGTTACAAAGAGAAGAGTTTGTTTTTAAGCACAACCACTGTTCACAGTTTAATCAAACTGAAAAACGCTCATAATTCCGTATTTTGAAAACTGGTTTTCTCTTACTTGTGACCTATACCTTTCAAAGGCAAGTTTGTTTCGATTACGTTAAAAGATTTCGGAAAGTTGGATGGCTGGGCTAGGAATGTTAATAGGACGTGCTTGTAATGCAGAGGGTTAAGTGTGCTTAAAGTGTCACTTGAGATGAAAGGAGGATTTTAACGGTAAATCTAGAATCTTATCTAAATCCTAAAATAGTGTGGAAGTTCTGACTCCCATCCTGAGACGTCATGGACGACAACCTGAATTACGTTGGCGTGGTTTAGGTAAACATGACACTAACAGTGAACAAGTCTAAAATTTCAATGTCATTGTTTTGCCAGAAATAACTTAGGTAACTTCGAATTCGTAAGGAATAAAGGAGACAACAGCAGAATGCTACGCACGCACAAAACAAGCTTATGGTATGATATGTAACAATGTGTGCCGCACAGCCTTAGCCTAGGATATTGCCTGACTGTAGTGTTTGGCTCACTAACTGTCATATAACATGACTGTCAGATTAAAACTCAGAGTTCACGTTCATAACCTTTTGATCCTCACAATTTCCAAATATCTAAACGTTCTCGACTTGATATCTAACCAAAAAAAAAAGATTTTTCTAGCGCTTGTTCGGATATTGAACTCGGCCGGCTACACGTCTCCTGTTTGTTTCCGTTCTTGAAGAGCGAGAAAGAAATCCCACTCGGACTAGATTCATCTCGGCTCCATGATACCGGCAACTCCACCTCGTTTTGTTAGTGCCCAACTGGTTGCCAAGCTCTTACGGGTTGAAGTTCTGAAAAAAGGTGTATTGATTGTAATCGTTGCTTT
Source organism: Acropora tenuis (assembly GCA_014633955.1). Taxonomy (NCBI): domain Eukaryota; kingdom Metazoa; phylum Cnidaria; class Anthozoa; order Scleractinia; family Acroporidae; genus Acropora; species Acropora tenuis. The sequence continues at coordinate 3,858,867 of BLAZ01000999.1, forward strand.
TCATTCAAATGAAAAGACTGTTTTAGTGAGTTATGTCTGTACAGTTACGTTGTATCCTAGCACTGGGAATCTACATAGAAAGCGCTTCTACTTGGTCAAAGTATTAGCTAGTTTTAGTTGAGGATTGTGAAAAACCAAGTGACTCCCACAGAGCGCAATTCGCTTACCTTATAATCAACAGCCTAATCTCAGTTTTAGTTACCATTATAATTTTAAACTTAAATCGGAATGTAGTCTCCATTTGACAACACGACAGTTACTCCAGCATACCACGATAACAGAACATCGAGTGCTGTATCGATAAATTAAAATTCCGGCTACTGGACTATTTTTTGTTTCTCGAATTACGTCTTCCTTGCCCAATATGACAGGATTTTGCACGCGACTGGGCACACGCCCCTAGCGCTGATTTCTCCAACTA
>BLAZ01000999.1:3924174-3926674 GCA_014633955.1 Acropora tenuis
AAACGAAGAAGAAAAATCAAAAGCTTGTCAGAAGGAACAATTGTTATATAGCTCTTGAAGGCAGCAATTTTGTTTCCTGGTTTTCAACTGTGACCCAATTTTTTAACTTTCTTTGGAATTAGAGCAAAGTACATGTAAGCAATCAGGGCCAGGGTTAAAATACTCCACTGATCACTTCTGTATCGATTTTTGATTTAGTGGGTTGATTGGGAAACGGTTTTGTAACTGCATACCTATGTCCCCAACTGAACATGCTGAACGAGGTTTGGTTTCGCTTACATTATGAGAACGTTTCAACAGTAATTAGATTAGCATCATTTATATTGATATCACTTACAGTGCTGCAAATAGGACTGGGCCGCCTGTAATTTGTATCCGTCTGAGAAAATTTAGTATTTTATGGATTCTTTGAGTTCGTGAGGAATGGTCTCCGACATACTGGAAGAAATTCTGAAGGTATTTTGGCAGCAAAAAGAAAACTCCTTGATGATAGCTTGCATGCAGATATTCGATTTAGGAACATTCCCCTCATAATCCTCTGACATGTAACTAGATTATATTCAGAGGATCTGCAGGAAGGTTTAGAAAATAAGAAGGGAATGAATAATGCTTCCCGTTTTGTTTAAAGTTGTTTGTTCTCGGCTCTGTGTTAATCGCGCGGGTGATGTTTCACTTAGGTCACAGAGCTTTCATCGTCCCTGTCAGAAGAACGGGAAACATCCAGCCATGCCAGTGAAATACTTGAAGGCGAAACAATGGAAAGAATGAGGCTGGAAAGGCAATTACAAGAACTTCAGGTTAGGTTATTAAAAGACACAGAGACTCACTTTGCGCTGAATAAAGAGAAAATGCATGATAAATACATCATTCAAGCAAAAGATGGAAACACCTTCCGTTATGAAATTCTTCCTGAGCGGAATGCTCTTTGGTGCTGTTCACTCTGGGATTGCTTTCAAGTACTATAAGTTAGATGTATTAAGTAGAGCACAAAGTTTTCAAATATACCCGACGCCTGACGAATTTTAGCGTTTGCACTAAATACTTTTTACCGTCCTTTCTTAATAGTTTATGTCACTGATAACTTGTGTTCCAGTAATGCACTGGCTATTTGCTTCCTCTCTTGATACCCTTCACTTTGAAAACCATAAACACAGTTTAGGTTACTTAGAAAGTAGTTCTCAATGTAATTTTAATTTCAATGGTCTGTACACCAAATTTCACTCACAGACTCTAAGTACTTTGCATAACATAATGAACAATATAGCAGAAAATAGCAGTAGCTTTCATTTGAATGTTCACAGCTTTCCTCTCTAGATTTGACTTGTACCAAGTTCACTTTACTTCGACGTGCGACCACATCTAAGAATCCAGTTCTCGTAGTCCTGTACAAGATCGAAAGATTCTTTTCTGCTTCAAGTCCTGGAAAGTTTTCTTTAAGGAGATCTGTTCTTTGGGAAATCCAGAACCCTGGCGGGCTTCCCGACTTCAACCTCTTAAACCATTTCTGATCCTCTTTTGTGATTTGAATTGTCTCAAGTTTCGTCCGCGACGTTCTTAAAATTCCACCACAACACCCAGATCCAGATCGAGTTACTCATAGCAGATTAGCTTTGCCCTTAAGCAGCATGATTTCCGCAACAACTCAATTAAGATAGCATATAAACGTTTCCGTTTTGTGGTTTTCACTGCTGATTAGACGAGTACCTTTTGAGCTTTTTTTAGAATGCCCTATTTCCCTCGGAACGCGGCCTTTTCAGCGTAAAATCGCGGTGTCAGTCGTTGTCTTCGTGGGATTATAATGTCCACTTCTCAAAACTGAAACTTTGTTGTCAAATTCCAGATTATCTACCTCGTGGTTACAAACCCTAAGAAAGGGTTCCTTTTCATCCTTTATTGATGTACTACACCTATCCGCCACCCACCCTCTTTTTTCGGAGGGCCAGGTGTTACTGTTCTATGTGCGTTATTTTGTTGGCTGTTTTGAAATAATCGTTCAAGACCCCGTTCTCCAGACCTTTTACTAAACCGTGTATTTTGTATTTGTTCATGAAGGAGTCCTTGGAGGACGTCAAAAAAAGAAAAGAGAAACTGGAAATAGAACTTCATGAAGCTAGAGCCTTGTCTGTTTCCGCGACAAGAAATGTCGAGAGTCTTGAGAGATACGACGGCGAAGGCGCCTCCGAAGATGAAGAGGAAGGTATGTTCGGGTTTGTTGGGGGATATCTACTGTTTTCGGGTAGAGCATTGTTTGTTTGGCTGACTATTTCTGTGGAAATTTAACGTCTTTCGTTTAGAGTCTCGCGGAATTTGAGGAAGATCTTTGTTGAGGGAATCTTACTTGGTTGCTGATCTTCCTAGCCTAGAGCAATTTCTGACCATGGAAATGATTGCGAAATGGCCATTTTATTTCTGTGGCTCATTCATGATCGTTTTAAAGCGTTTTGTAGTTCCAGAGCCGCACTGTATGATTCGGACTCTCCGGTTAAAAAAAAACAAAAAC
>BLAZ01000999.1:3954959-3962459 GCA_014633955.1 Acropora tenuis
CCTTCACCTTACCCAGCTCACCATTTCACTCATCACTGATATCTATATTGTGAGACATTAATTTTTACCACTGATTTGTGTTATTGGTGGTTTACTTTTGCCACAATTGTTTTTAGTTAAAAATAATCATCGATCGTGGGAGTTAAATAAAAGAGAATTCCATCATCTACAAATGTTGTTAATCTCCTTTAATTACCTCTACGCCCACCCCGACCTGTTCTGCCAGCTCGTTTCTAATAATCGCTTCGCAACAATTATAAAAGTCAATCGCCTCTTCCTTTTTTCTCCAAATTTAAGCTAAATTGTCTAAACCGGTTAAAACACAGAAACGGGTGGCGAAACTGCTTTGTGTGGAGTTAATCCACTGGGCAAAAAGTCATAAAACATTGAGTAAACGACTATTAGTTTGTGCATCTGTGTCGTTGTGTCTTCGAGAAGGCTAGAGAGCAAAGCTCACTGAGAGAAACTTGGTAAGTTCAATGGAAAATTATAAGCTTTTGACTTTCGGTATTTTGCTACTACAAGTATGAGAAGCATTTTGCCTATGGCTAAGAGCAAAACAATGTCATGTCTAAAATTTAAGTATACCCGAAAGTTGAAATTGTTTTTGTTTTGTTTTGTTTTGTTTTCTTTTTTTCTCTTTTTCATGTATAGATCTTACTGAGAGTTTTCATTCAAAAAAAGTTCAACGGAAAAAGATTGATTTCGGATAAGGTTTTGAACGAAAATCGTTTCTTTCCATTAATTATCTCTTGATATTTGTCAACGGGTTGTCATCAGAAGTAAATTAAACTAGACATCTCTTTATTGATCTAGGTAGGTCAAGATATATGGCTACCGCTCTAAAGTGAGTGATTTCATGTCGCAGCTAAATTTCTCATTAGAAATAACAAAACAGTTATTTTGTTTACCTTTTCACTTCGAAATGAAATTTGCTTGCAAAGATTTTTCAGTTCTTTCTCTCTCACTTGACTTTGTCATGTCATTGCGTTCTTTTCAAAGGTCAAATCTGTAGTTTTTACATGATATAAGTCGCAAACTGAGAATTTGTCCCTTAAGCCCGGTTTTCACTAGCGATGCAAGCACATTAATTCTTATTTCACCGTGAAAACGGCCTTGACGCAAGTATAAGCACAAGCACAAGGAACAGGATTTTCCTTTTCCTTGTGCTTGCGCTTATGCTGGCCTTTGCGCTGCAACAGGTGAAAACGAAATGCTCCTCAGGCAGAGGCATATATTTCAATGAGTCGGAGCTCTAGAGTAATTATTATTCGTTTCATTAGTAAAACTCAGCGGCAGATGTTTCTGTAACTTTACGGCCGCCATGTTTGCGCCCTCTGAAGGGCACAAAGGTGGCGCCTGCATAAGAAGCTCTCTAGATTTGGCTGACACACTTCTGCAAATAGCGCGCCAATGCAAAACTCTCGGCAAGGTTGTTTATATATTAATGATATATCGTATCCCAGATTCTTGAATTTATTTATTGAATAGGTTACGAGTATTAGTTTTGGTCACATGACTGATTAAAACCAAGAATTGTTACGTTTTTGCTTCCGCTTGTGCATACGTCGCTTGTAAAACCAGGCTTTAGAGACAAAACAGATGAACAAGTAATATTCAACCAAAAGTAAAATTTTGCCTGACTAAGGAAATACCTTGCTGGCTTCAATAAACGTTTTCCTAATAAATGATTTAACTTCTGTTTAGTCTTATTGCCTGCATGTGTCCTGTAGGGGACTTTGCTTCACGTGGTGGAGGCTTGTCGCTTCACTGAAGCCGGCACCTGGGCTGGTCGACTAAAGTTCCTAGAACATTGAAATAAAACCACAATGAATATATTGTCTTTCTGATTTACAAGCAAAAAACAGACATCACTAAAATTGCTACAATATATTTTTCCAAATCTACACTGATTTTTGGCGGAGAAATTAAGAAACCTGTTAAAGTACTAACTAAGATATGAATAAGATAAGTAGTCCATATGATATTGATGATATTTAATGGTACTTGTATACCTTTTAATAAGACTACCGTCGGGAAACAAACCCTACAAAAGCACAGATTAAGTTTTTATTTCCTTAGTTTATTTCGTTTTGTTTCCATTTTAAAGAAATAGAGGAACTTCTTCCTTATCTTTCGCTCGTGTGTCACATTTACCTTATTATTCCTAGACCTAAGAAAAATAAGGGACTCACTTGATTACTATGAACATGTGGAATGTTATTTCTTTCTTGATGCAAAATTCAAGAACATTTCTTTTACATCCTTCAATTACAGCAATAGGACATACCAATTATCTCTACACGCACAGAAACAACATGGCCTTAAAGCATTTAAAATATCGGAACTGGTGGTGAATATTCCATTCATCACAATAAAGGGGAATGGTTATGAAGTCCGGAAAACATCAAAGGAGCAAACAAATATGCCAAGATTTAGGTTGGAAGGTTCACGACCGTGCAGAATCTTTTGTTTTGCGCTCATACACTATGCATGAATTACGTAACAAACACGTTTCTATTGGTTAGTTCCTCAGTACCGAGTTAACAAGTCAAGGCCAAAAAAGCGAACAAAAACCTAAAACAAAGAACTTTGTTGGGTTTCATAACCATTCTCATTGGACCAAAAAATAATCAATTATTTACTGAACAACAATTTATCTCGACGTCTCCTGAAAGAAGCTATTATTTCTCTGAGAGGGCCCAAGGAGAAAGGTAGGAAATGCGAAAAATTCGTTGGCAAAGATACATTTAATAACATTTCTATTTTCTTGCGCTCTACTTAGAGTAATACTACATTTTTAAAGATTGAATGAGTCAATTAATTAAACCGAGATGAATATATGTCGCAGAATACTTGAATAGAAAACCTGTCTTCAGTAAAATTGTTTAACTGATAAGCTAAAATATACAAATACACAAAAATATTGATATCATGACCTTATGTTTTCATAAAGTTGCACAGCGAAAGATCGCTTGCATTGAAAAGCCTTTTAGAAACTGGCGTAATATAAATAACTTATCTTTATATATGAAAAAAGATCGATCAGCCGATTGGCGACTATTTGTTAAACTTGTACAATGTAAAGCAAACTATACAAGAACCGTATTGGTAGCAACCGCGCTCAAGTTAGGAATACATTCAGGAAAATTGAGAATTTCATCATCATTCATTCACATCCTTCACATTCTTCTTCTCATTCGCCTTTGCCTTTTCTCAGAGGATGGCAAAAACAAGTACCATATTGTATAACGAATTCTTTTTTTTTAAATTTACAATTCACGCTGAATCTGTATAACGAACTCTTTTTTTTAAATTTACAATTCACGCTGAATCTTCAAGTTCGAAGAGAAGTCTTGACATATGAGAACGCAGCTGTGCGGCCTAGCCGACCGTGAGTTTCCCATTGCACAGCGATAGAGCATCTAACTGGTGTCTGGAAGGTCGTGAGGTCAAATCCACGCTGGAGACTCAGAAGTTCAAGAAATCTGACTTAGAACAAAATTGATTTTAGACAAATTTATCTTCTTTTTTTTTTCTTATGTATAACCGTGTTCTTGCGATCAGTTTTGCCCAGTAAACCTTTTGAAGCCTCTTACCTCCCGTTCCTCCTTCGTTTTTTGAAGCTCCGTAACCGTAAGCAAGCGATATCTCACTAAAAAAAATGAGAAACACGCATCAGAATTTTTATTTAAAAGCGGGAATTAAGATCTGAAGAGTACAATTAGTTCGAAGATAATTTTGTATGTTTTGTGGCTACCGTTCGAGCCAGTCAACACTATGTCATCGGTCGTGTAAGTTAAGGAATTGAACGTGACGAGAAGCCTCGGAGAAATCTTAAGAATTGAGACCGAAAACACTTCGAAATATATTCGAGTTCCTTTTAAGATTTACTCTGGTTCTGTTAATCGATTTTCACTTTTCAAACGCTAATTTTAATATAAAAAACAATAACTGCTTCTTACAGTTTATGATCGGACTAATTATAAGAGGCCTCAATTTATTGGTATCGGTTCATTGAATATCGCATTTGGAGTTAACACAGTTCGAGTGACTTGTATCTAAATTTTCGGAAGTCTCGCGCAAAGCTGCTACTCCGGCTTAAATGTTACTTTGTAATTCCATTAGCCTTTGTGCTGATTTGTAAGATTTTCAAATATTGTTCCCATTGATTTATTTTATCTTGTTTACTTGCTGTATAAATCTTTGACCTCTTTATTGTTACTTCTCTATCTCAATCTGTTTGTTAAGGTATTGTGCTTCTATGGCTGCTGCCTCATCATATAATTCTTGAAGTTCGTTAATTCATGGCAAGTTCACTTTGTTCGACTTCTTTCTCGCTTAAGGGTATTGTTTAAGCTTGGCGCTGACCCTCAACTGTATTCCAGGCTCTACTGAGTTCAGCTAATGCTATCTTTACATTAACGATACATTTTGTTGTCATTAACGGAACACAACAACGACCTAATTATATAAAATGACTAAGAACGCAAACGCGAATGACGGCGGTTAGTTTTTCTTATTTTGATTTAACTTGGAATTGAACGCTGACGTTTTATATTTAAGGGTACTGGACAGATCTAGACATTTGCAAAATTTGAATATAAGATAAAATTTAAATTCTTTTAATTTTAGGCGTTGTCTTTGGAGCCGTGGCGTCGTCATCAGTTAACTTCCCTAACAACAGCTGTCAAGGACTTTTTCACTTTTTCTTTATAGTATCTCGCTATTACTAGATCAGCGCGCAATTGTTGGGTGTGCCCGACGCACAAGAATGGAAATAATTAATTAATTAAGTGATTAACTGATTCGCTATACAATGAATTTTTAGTTTCTAAAGAAACTGTGGTGCTGCGTCGGTGGGAGAGATCAAAATTCGCTATACAGTTTGATTCGCTATACAGTTAGAGTGTCGAGTCAGAATTCTTCACGATTCTTATCCGCGACACACTTAGTTATCGCCTCGTATCCACCTTTTGACGTCATATGTGATCTAATAGAGGACTTTTGATTTTAGAACGAGTACGAGATCGAGTACGAGAACGACTTTTCAAGTCTAGTTTGCAGGCCTCACATCATCAAATCACATACCCATTTCATCCCTATAGCGATGTTTCTTGTTTATAAACATTGACGTCATTATTAGACATGCGCACTTTAGTGGTTGGCAAAAAGCCTGCTTCGTTCTGTTATCAAGGCTTCCACTTACGATTCCGAATACGTAAAAAGTCTCAATCCTGTTGCAAGATCGCTAATAAAATGATTTTAAATTAAGCTACAACAAAGTTGCAAGTATCCTTCCCGATGCATATAATTTGAAAAGATGGACAGCAATCCCAGTTCTTGGCCAGATTTAACATTTGGGGATCTATGCAGTCAAGTACTTATTAAATCGAAACGCCAGGTATTTACACGAAGGAAAGTCTAAAGGTCGTCAAGTCACTTGAATCGTATCAGTTTGTCATCAGTGGCCAAGCTAAACCACTGTGTTTCTAGTGTCATTCAATTGGAGAGAGCTGATCCCTTACCGCTTCATTAAAGGGAAAGTAATTGATTCATCGCTGATCGTCCCTGAAGAAGACGAAGAGCACATTAAAAACTATCCTGCACGATATTCGATTTAATTAAATTCGATGAATAGCTTGGAAATTTTAGACACACTATAAAAGAGAAGTTATTGTAGAAACAACCACTCATGTACTCGTACTTAATCTCACTGCTTAAATACCATACGGTGGTGGCTAAGCCAATGGAAACTCTTGAATTGCATTATCCAATGATCTAATTTGTAATAAAATACTCTATCCAGTTTCCCAACAATCTGTGTTTTTGATTGCAGGTCCTACCGGTGTAATGGCCGCGAAAGAGAGCCTCCATTTGCTCATGTTTTTGGTTTTGCTCATAAATAGGCCACAGGTGAAATGCAAAATCCTCAGCAACGAGATTCCCGCTGACGATCGTGAAGCAACAGTGAGAGAGAAGAGATTCGCAGTCGACCCCCTCAGTGTCATTGGCTTAGTTGTGAGCGTGGCCTCGGCAATTCAAGGCGCTGTATGTACGTTTACAGATGTCTGCGGTGGAGATGAAGTCACCAAAAAGCTCGAAGAGCTGGAGAAAAAACTGGATGAGATACAGGCTGATGTCACTTCAGTCAGGCATGATGTCGAAGACATCTGGCAGGAATCGAAACGAAAATGGTACTTCAAACACATTGACAATATCATTCAACAGAGGAAGGAAGTGATTCAAGACTTGAAGAGTGAAGACTATTCTCAGCGGGCCCAAGACAAACAGCAACGATTTATCCTTGAAGTGTTTGGGACGATATCAAAAGACGAGTACGTGGAAAAAGCACTTTACCACATCCCCAAACTGGTCACCGAAGAGGGACTTGTAACCCATTACTTTGACGTTCAGCTCAGAGATGGCAAATCTACGACAGAGGCGGCCAGACTGACTTGGATTTTTATAAGAAAGCTCTTTCGATATCAAGAAGATGGCTACGCCTCTGTTGTGTTTGCAGCCTCCTTAAAGTATAAGAAAGATGAAGCATCCTTCAACAGTACAATTTCTGAAGTGTGCGCCTGGTGGCCGAAGTCGAACGATCCTGAGTATGAAACGTTCTGCTCAAAATTTGTCAAGGACCCTCACGCCGAAGACAGAAGAAAACTTCAGCAAGATTTCCTTTTCAATATAAGAGATCTGTCTCTTGTTCCTGTTCAGCTGGTGAAAACTGACTGCAGCAAGTTCAAGGATGCTAACGCGATACACTACTCCACTGGTTATCTGTATGTTGCACAACCTGCAGCCAAAAACATCCTGGTTGTTGACCCGACGACCTTGAATGTAGTCAAGACCCTCTCTGTACCCGGATCTGAATGCGGTGGAAACTGCCATCCATTTGGCGTAAGTATCAAAGCAGAACATAAGTTGCTGGCAATAGGTGCCCAGAGCAAATTATCCGGAGGCGAAAGCAAAGTCATGTTGTTCAAGATAAGCGGTAGTCTCAAAGAACCGAGCGGCATCAGCATAGAGCACTACTACACTATGCTTCAACTGTTAGATGTTGGTCGCAAAAAAGCCGATGTCAGAGACGTGGCGTTTTGCGGGCAACGATTTGGCTACGCAGATTACAACGGTGTGATAAAGACCTGGAGAATGCCAGATAAATTGTACTACGGTTGGAATAATGGTAAGCCGGAGCCGGACTTGTGGAGTCGGTACGATTGGAGTCTCCGACGAGTCTTGAACACTTTTAAGGATCACCAGTACTACCTTGGATGTTCAAACAGTGGCAGGGACTGGGTGGTAGAGAAAACAAACAGGGCTACAATAGGAGATGGAGTAGGGGCGGTTCCGTCTGATTCCAGTGCAAGAAACGTGAACGAGATCCTAGACATCGCAGAAATCAAGGTGCTGTATGCAGAGTGGGGAGTCAGAGATGGGCGCTCAAGAATGAATAAACTGAAGGGAATAGCCATGGACAGTAAGAGAAACCTC
>BLAZ01000999.1:3967459-3969959 GCA_014633955.1 Acropora tenuis
GACCTCTGGTCAACGAAATTAAGTCAAAGCGTGCAGAATTTAAAACTCAGCTGTACCAAATATCATATTATATACTGGCCCAAACTGGCCCAAACCATGCACTAAACACTAAAGGGCAAGTGAAGTTTGAAGGTCACCTCCCCATTTGGCAGTGTCAGAGAAACTATTTTGCATAGCTCAGTGGTAGAGCATTCGTAATGTAATCTCACAAACGCACAAACATCACCCTTTTATTGTTTGGTTTACATGATAAGTTTTTATTCCTTTCAAGTTTCTGAATTTCTTTTTTCCTCCCAACTTAAAGCGTCTTTCTTACTTCCATGATCCTGTGAATCAAAGTGTACTTTTTCCCTTTTACTTGAAGATAATGATTACAGTTACGAGTCATCAACGCCTCCCACAGCTGTATTTCGCGAGTAAAATAGTTTGTCCAATCACTCCAAAGGAGAATATATATTAATAAATTTTAATCTGATTAAATTTTAATTACTCCAATGTGAAGGACAACATTTATCTCAAAGGGAATCCACTAGAGCCAATATTCGCAAATTTGTGACGTATCTGGCATAATTAACAAACAAGATTGGACGGCAACTGAGGTGGAATTTCTAAGGAAAGTTTAAGGAGAAAAAGCATGCTTTTTGAATTTTTGTCTTTATACAAACATATACAATTTGCTATCAGGCTTTAGTGAAGGAAAAATGCGTTCCATCCCAATAATCCTGAGAACATTGTCGAAAATTGATCATGACAAACAACACTTAGCACGAATAATTAGAAATAGATTATGATCTCGAGATTTCTATCATGGATTAAGAGCCGGAACAATCAAATGATTTTAGTAGACATCTAAGGCCCTGTTTACATGGAGGGAGGGTAACCCTGCTGGAAGGGTTACCCTTCTAGGAGGGTTACCCCCCGCTACTGTCTTTCCCGGTTTCGTTTACATGCTAGATAGGGTTACCACAGGAGGAGGGTAACCCTACCTGCTTGCTAGGGTTACCCTTCTAGGAGGGTCATGTTTTTGTTTATTTAAGCCATGTAAACGCTCTAGGTAGGGTTACCCTCCTAGGAGGGGTAAGTTTAGGGTGATCAGATTACTGTCATATTCCCGCCAACTACAAACAACTACAAACATAGATAGCCCCGGGGATAACCCTACACATGTAAACGGGTGCTATCTATTGACCCTTCTGGAAGGGTAACCCTTCTAAGAGGGTTACCCACCCTCCATGTAAACAGGGCCTAAGCCTCCACTACAAATTATCAAAATGACTCCTCTTATTTACTCAACAAAACAAACACTCGTGAGGTAATTTGCTTTCAGACCAGTAACGGGTAAATACATTCCAACATCTCTTTGCTTTCGAAAACAAACTTGAAACTAGCCAGAACGAGTGTCGTTGTAATTCTTACTATGGGTTCCTTTTCTTTAATTTATTTACTTCTTTAGATACACGGTACATTTTTGTAACGAGTCCTTTCTTAGGCTCGTCAGTGTCACGTGTTTGAATATTTTTCAGTTCAGTTTCCAAGAAACCTGGAGCAACGAAGTCACAGGATTATTCTGCAAAACTCAAAATGTCTAAACTGTGAACTCCGTATATCCACAATTTTTGAAAGAAAAAGGCTTGTTTATTTGTTGCCTAAAAGGCAATGTTTGTAGTCCTTTCAAAGATTATTTTAAATTTTTAATCCACGATTTTAATACGAGGAACAGCGGGACCACCATTGCTTTGCCGAAAGTGAAACTTGACTTTGCTCGGAAAAGTTTTTACTTTTTAGGCGCTTCAGCTTTTAATTTTTTACCTTTAAAAATCAAGCAAATTAGGTGTAGGATACTATTTAGGGCGTCTCTAGATCAATTTTTTGCATAGCGTAGTTAGTTAGTTGCGTAGTCACTCTTATCTTATTTTACTTTTTATCCTTATATTATGTTATTAAGACAGGACCCCTTTGATACCAGTGCTCTTGCACTGAAGGGCTATCCTGTATAAATATTCGTTATTATTATTATAAAAAAATATATTATTATTATTATTATTAAAGGAATTTACTCAGAGTATCATGGTTCGCTTGTAATAAATAATAACACCCTATTATCTAATTTTAGCTTTATTATCTGTCAAGTGGGAGCTGATAGGAGGTTAAAAACAAAAGAAAATTTCAAACTTTCATCCCTAAAAGTGGTCGGGGTCGCTTACTGTAGGTGGTCGCTTAAAAAAAAGTTCCAAATAGAGTAATTTAGCTTGGAAACTTTTAGTATTTTGGAAAACTGGTTGCCGAGGAGACGTGTTTTTTTTTTTATTTTATTATTATTATTATTATTATTATTATTTCAAAATACAAGCATTGTTTACAACATAATCAAACATTAAATACACTACTTACAAGACAAAGTAACATAAAACTCTAGTTCGGTACTATTTGAATGTTCCAGTATTATTATTTATAGATCTGGGTAAGGAAATACAGGTATCTACTTGAAGGGACACCTTCT
>BLAZ01000999.1:4045734-4048234 GCA_014633955.1 Acropora tenuis
CTCATGTCTCGAGGTTTGGGACGTTTGAAGGAAGATGCTGTAATACTTGGAGGTGAAATAGAGAGACAGATTGAACAGATAGATGGGATTGGGTATAAGATAGATAAGGCTAATGAAAAAGTGGGGAAGTCGGACAGGAAAATAAGGCAGATTCTGAGAAAATGATCCAAATTGGACGTCATGGTGGCAGGTTTTTTCCCTCAAGAATATGCCTGTTTGGTCTCATATAGAGACCTCTAAGAAGTTCGGCTCAGTTGAGGTCGACCAATATTTGTTATGTTTTCCTTTTGAGGCCACTATCAAATTTAACAAATTGCATTATGTAATATTATAACCAAAATAAACAGCAAAATGTGGGATTTTTGTGTAATTTGTGCTTTGGCCGATTATATTGGTAAAAGACCATCACAGGAGACTTTATGGCTAGCTCATTGCTCCTGTGTGTGTGCCAAAGTTGCTCCTGGACAGGGCTAGTCACTGGATGGACACCCAGCTCGGCTATAATTAACAATAATATTATATTATAAGCACTAGAGGCTTTCACAAAATAAAAAGAATAAAGAACTGAGTCCAGACAAGGCAGCAATTTTACATGAACAGTGATGGACCTTACTGTTACCTCTTTTGTCATAACACAGTTGGTTAGTTTAACCCTTTACTTCCCAAGGGGTTCCCCATTGACTAGTAAAATCGTCTGGCGTTAGACAGAGTAAAATCTATAAGTGCCAATTGGCACTAATGGGAGGGAAAGGGTTAATAGTAGTAATTATATTAAGTTTCAGGGTAATTTAGCAAAGTGCAAGTACTGACAGTAAACAAAGGTGTATTTCACTTGAACAATAGTTGTAACAGTTGATGAACAGTTTGGCACACTAATCATCTTCAGTATTAATTTTTTTAGAGATATTCCAAAAAATTAAACTTTGATCAAATATGAACCATATGACATTGAAGCTAAGTATGGTGTTAATTATTGGGAATGAAAGGAAAGATTAAAAAACCACCTCCTGGGACTGGACCTATTATAGAAAGAAACACAACTTTTGAATGCTAGGAGCAATCATTTTCCAATAACAGTAAAAATGCCCTCAAGACACAAAGGTCATTAAATTTTTTTAAACAAGCATGGAAAGATGTTAACACAAACAACCAAATAATCATTAGTGATTTAATGCGATTTAGAGATAACCAACACTGCAGGAAAAATTTTCAGATACCCATTGCCTGAGAGACCTCTATCAAGTACAAGAAGTGCATTTATAATAACAATAATTATTATTGACCACAATGTCAGCATGGTGATGATATTCCCATGCAATTCCACAGTGTGGTTCAGTAAGCTGCAGATACCTTTTAATTATGCTTGGACATGTATATTTGTCTTATCAATGACTTAATTGGATGGTAAACTTGTACGTACAGTTGAAAGTGTTTGTGTTCAACAAAAACATCTTTATGAATAAATCAAGATGCAACACTTCCATACATTTATTTAGTTTGCTTGAATATAAAAAAAAAATACAAAAGCACAACATAGCTACTGTAAAAGGAGGTCACTCCTGAATGTTTATTAATGCACAGGAAATCATTGTAATAACCTTGGTTTCTGACTAAATTTAATTGTAAAATTATTTTCAATTCAACAATAGCAAATAAAATACTTCCACTTGCTAATTATTCAGAAAACTGAAAAGAAAGATAAACAAAGTAATAAAACTAGAAGTTTGACTTGAGTATTGAAAAAAGCAGACTAATAATTATAAAAATTAGGCAAGTTGCATGTGAAGGAATTCATTACAGCAAAAATGGTTATTAGATGTATGTAATAGCTTCAGTTTCTGCTGAACTAAATCTGTTACCTTAGTCAAGACCTGCAACATTGTTATTTGCTATTACCGGTAAAAATCAATAAGTTTTATAAAATTGAACATTTCTGGTGCACCTTGAATAGAAAAGTGATATTCAGACAAACAAAGCCCTGTTATACTTCCATCCTTAGTCTAACATTATTCTTTTAAGTTATCGCAAAGATTTTTTAAAAACTTTACATTTTTTTTGTTCTGTGGAGTGAACTTTGCCAGCACCACATCTTCAGACGTGTAGGCCTAAACCGATGCAACCCGAAAAAACAACGTAATAGATGTCAACAGAGAAATGACATAATACAGTACATGTGAACAGCAAAAGATCATGGGTGAAGTCAGTCAAAATGAAAGTTTAGACTATCATTGTCATTTTCACATAGTTTGATCCTGAAGTTTCTGTTTCCTAGCTGGCTTCACCTTCATGGGTGAGCAGACAAAAACTGCTGAGTGCCAAACAAGACAATACAAAGAAACATAAAACAAACTTTGGATATATTTTCAGCAAATGAACATTTGTTTGATCGTGACAATCAAACAGTATTTAAGAAGCTTTCCTCATGCAATAGTCCAGTGCAATATGCAGTAATAACAAATTCCTGACAATTTTCTGCAGTCACTTTTCCCCATCCAATATT
>BLAZ01000999.1:4095734-4097522 GCA_014633955.1 Acropora tenuis
GGGAGATAATCTCCGTTTAACACATTTTTGCGCGTAACGTATTTCTCATAGGATTAAAATGTTCCGGTAAAAAGCTTTTTCGAGACTGAACTGAGCGGAGAAAAAATCAAGTTTTGTAAAACCGTTGCACACGCCCACACACACAAAACAATGAACAACAAGAAAGGCCACGCTGAATGAAGCTTACAAATAATTATAACCCAACAACTTAAATTCCGCAAATGATGTTTGTGTAGTGTCACTTACCAAGCTTTGCGGGTAGACATTCACAAGTAAGAAACACAAGAAATATTCTTAATAGCGACATTTTACACGAGACTGTACAAGGCTCCCTGTGATTATATGCTCCTTCAGAAGACACCAAGCCTAGAAGTAAACTGTACTGGTCTATCCAGTGGCGTCAGTCTCATTTATACAAATCGGAACAAAGGTTGTTTGAAAATTTGAAATTTTGAATTTGAAAATCCCGCTAACGTGCGTATTTGTCAAATGAGGAATTTAACCGAAAGGTGATATATCTGACCCTCTAATGATATGAATGTCTCTCAAGAGGAAGCCAACTCTTAAAACGTATTATATTTCTAAGAAAGGAAAGCTATTGAAAGAAAAAGATAATACTGAGAAATGCAAAGAGACTTATGTTGCACATGCATGCGCTTTCATTTCTATCCAGAATGATTTTCGACAGGTAGTCATATAACATAAAAATAAATATCGTCAAGTATTAATTATGTTTTTGACATTCCTGTCGCTGTGATAGGTAAAATAATTTGCCTATGTAATACAATCCATCTTTCGTTTTAACACAAAGGTTACTGTATTGTCAATTATTGTTACTGTATTGTGTCTATTCTCGTGTCTTTTCAATCGCTATACCGGCCTTTCTCATGGTCCTGGTGGAATTTCTGTTTAGTTAAAGTTGCAGACTTGTGATCACGTTTAATTTTATTTTATAACACACCAACATGTTCTTGTTCATGTATAGGTAGTTTTCATCTTGATAAATTGTTATCTCCAGACTAAACTTATTTATTTTCACCCCTCAGTTTAGTCTGCATTTGTGGTGGAAATAATTTTCTCGTCAAAATTAAAACGTTTTTTCATCTAAATTCTGAGGGGGGGACTCGAGCCCCACCCCCCCTCCAGACATTTTCAGATTTGAATTAAATTCCGCCACAAAAGTGGAATTTGCTTACTAAAATGGACAGCCGTCAATCAAAGCTACAGTTTTACAAGTATTGTCGATCATAGTAAGATTATATACTTTAGATCTGCTATGCAATTTGGAATTGTGTAAAGGAATAAAAGCGTATTTTAGAATATCTTTTTATTTTTCATCAAAAATGGATCGAGATGCACCAATGACAATCCCTGAACTTGGCCTCTTGGACTTTATTCAGTTTATTGGTTTCTAAGAGGTCCGCCAATGTAAAATATACAACTAGTAAAGTAAGTAAAACTTGGGCTTTTCCGCGTTCTTATTGAAAGTCTTGCAATGTCTTCACAAGAGCCGCCGAAAAAGAAATCCAAACGAGATAACGGACAATTTTCTTTGTACAGCGAATGCACATGCGTGAATGTCATGTACTTTTTGCCAGTATGGACAAAACACTGAGTAAGAGTGTTTCTGCACGAGCGCATGCGCAATTGTTAAATATGCACCACCGCAAGACACACTTGAACGTACCACATGGAGGAAATAACTAGAATGCTGTTGTATATATAGGAATTGCTACCAAGTATTAGTTAAGCTGAGTGGACGAAAGGGTTCTGTCACGTATGGTCTAG
>BLAZ01000999.1:4097532-4100032 GCA_014633955.1 Acropora tenuis
ACAAATCCGTGTTTTACAAATCCGTGTTTTACAAATCCGCGTTTTACAAATCCGCGTTTTACAAATCCGTGTTTTACAAATCCAGTCCGTGTTTTACAAATCCAATCCAGTCCATGTTTTACAATATGCCCTCTACAGTGGCTTTATCTTTCACTTGTGCGTTCATGATTAATGCTTTCTTTTGCATTCGCCCAAGCTTTCGCTGTTTTGTGTAACTCTTAAATTTGTTACCAAATCTTTCGATGTCTTCATATTATAACACAAAAAGTCATAGATTTTCTCAATTTTGAGTTTCTGAACAATTTTCATCGGCAACATTAAACTAACTGAAAGTTTCCTTTTCGAAGGAAAGTCTTGCAGTTAATTATCAAAACTGAAATGTTTAAATTGAAGGAAATTGAGGTAGAATGTGTCAAGTAATGATAGACCCGTCGAGTACTAGCTGGAGGTGACTGGAATTTCCTTGCTTGTATTGGATTTTCCAGCTTGTATTTGTGGCTTGGGTGGTACCAATTAACCCCTTCCCGTCCAAATGAGTGCTCAGGGCACTTACAGATTTTACTCTGTCTAACGCCAGACGATTTTACTCGTCAATGGGGAACCTCTTGGACAGGAAAGGGTTAAGATAAGGGTGGAATTTGGTGCAATATTGTGAAAGTGATAGAAAGATGAAAGATAAAGGGATGAGACATATCATATGACAAAAACAAAACCTGGGCCCATATTGATGAACAATAAACGGTGCAAGAACATTTGAAGAAAATTAGTTATGAAACATTTAAGATCAAAGCAATCCAGCAGCTAACCAAGCCGTCTCTCTATTTGATTCCATCCCCTATCCTACCACGCACGACGCATTCTTTGATCCGCTTCGTCAGGTACTTGGTCATCCTAGTTGCTCCATCTCTTTCCACCTGTAAGGCGGTCAATAAAACATACGACCAATTCATTTATGGTTACAAGTTTATAACCTTAGACAATGCAAAGTTTTTTCTTTCATTCTGAGCTCCATAAAACTAGGACTTCAGGGCGATACCATTTTAGACACAGCAACTTACTCCTAGTAAGTCGAGACGCGAGCCAGTTGAAACGCCTCAATTACGTTTAGCTGATTGACACCTTTTGAGTGCGATTCTCAATCATTGATTGTCATAATCACGAAAGCAAAACATTCAGATAGGTTCTAAGAGACAATAACCTGCGGAACTGATATGCTCTGGCGTGTTTTATGTTTTACATTGGCTTGTAACCTACAAGTGATCAAGAATGAAGCAGCTTATATGAACTATCCAAGGAGATCAGATTTCGCCGAATGTGAACTCGTCACAGAGGAAAAGGAACAGTTTCTTGATTTGCATAACAAATTACGAGGAATGGTCAACCCTACAGCGGCAGATATGGAATATTTGGTTAGAAAAAATGAAAGGATATTCACGCTAGTAAATGTTTCACATTTAAGGCTTTGTCACAGTGTGCAATTTTTCATGGCCTCGCAATCCTGGCTCGTGGCTAAACAACTTGCATTGGTAACTCCTGTGCGTTGCGAGGTATTTGCAGCGAAAGTTTTGCCGAAAGAATTATTCGAGTTTTATTTTCCTCAACGGTTCTCTCAACCTTGGTTTGAATTTTTCAAGTATTGCCTAATGAGCTACTTGTCGTGTTTTTCCGCAACGTTTAACGTTTTCTGGCACTGCATGATGCCATCA
Organism: Acropora tenuis; assembly: GCA_014633955.1. NCBI lineage: Eukaryota > Metazoa > Cnidaria > Anthozoa > Scleractinia > Acroporidae > Acropora > Acropora tenuis. The sequence goes on from BLAZ01000999.1 coordinate 4,099,239, forward strand.
ACCAATGCCAGGTTCCGTTGACCTCGTATGCATTATCGAAAACGTATGTACAAAAATGCCCATATCAACTTAACCTTAGTCATTAGAATATCTTTCCTTTTTTTCTCTTTAGGTTTGGGATGAGAACCTCGCAAACTTAGCGCAGATGTGGGTCAACAAATGCATTTGGGAACACGGTTTTCTCTTTTTTGGAGAGGAATACCCGAAAGAAAAAAATGCGAAATTCACTAACCAATTAGGTGCGTTTATTATTTACATTTTTCATTGCCAGATTAATGCATATTTGTGTATCAACAAGAAAGCATCAATACAATCAGCTACCGACATTTAAAAGACTTTCAAACCCCCTTCACCGTTATATTAAATAAAACTGAGGCACTTCGTCGTGCTCCTCTCACAAACGTAAATTTTTAGATAAAGAAGCACGAGCCACTGGTCCACAGCTGGAGCTTATCCCGGTGTCTGTTAAGTAAAGCAAGTGAGAGCACTTCTGCCCCTCCCGCCCTTTCCCAAGTTTCCCTTGCTGAAAGCTGGTGTCAGCCAGTTGAAAATGCGTTTAAGGTTTCTCTTTAGCATTCACCAATCCTAGTAGTAGTGTTTTTGGGATTCAATTAATCAACTGCTCGCAGGTCAAAATCTGGCGCGAGAGGTGGGTCATCTGAAAACCCCCGAAGATCGTGTGATGAGATGGTTTGATGAATCCTACTACTACACGTACAGCAAGTACACAAGCACTGGTGGCAATTGCAGAAAACAACCATGTGGTCATTATACACAGGTAATACAAAGGGGTG
>BLAZ01000999.1:4117532-4120032 GCA_014633955.1 Acropora tenuis
GTTAGGGACAGAGCTGGTTGATGAAAGGGATATGTCACATATGGTCTAGGGGCCGACATTTCTCTCCCTCCCTGCCAGATCGGGGGCCGTCTGGTATCTGAAACTTAGCTCACAGTATAAGCGATCCGCGGGTCGAAATCTCGGGGATACTCGTCATGGTACGCCGCTCTAGCTCCACGTCTAGAGGTACTACTTACTGGTTCCGGACTTTTTGTTTTCCTATCTCCCTAGTTTGCGCATGCGCAATTTTTCCTGACCTAAGTGTTTACCATAATCAAGAGAGAAGAGTAATGAGCTCCATTAAGCTAACAAGCTTTACGTGCGGCACGCATTTAAATTAATTTTGTGACGTAAAGAACTCGTCGGTTTAGTGAAAGTACAACTCCCAATATGCTTTTTTCTGTTAGTAAATTGGTATTGGTATTGGATTAAGGTTACATTGCTACTTGCGTCAAAAGTGATCCTGGGAATGTGCTTGTTTGCGAAAGGTGAAGCTTTTACACTCAAGCACATAAACACAATTGTATAGAAGTGTGCTTTCCGCACGCTTCAGTGGTGTTTATGTCCCACGAAGTATTTTGTTTATGCTGTTTGACCTTAACTTAATACCTTTCCTTTCTGAGTGACAGAAATCGAGATACCATTGGATCACAAACTCGAAGCGCAGCTGTTTAAACTGAGGTGATTTTGTAATGTTTTAAGAAAAGGGAAAGTAATATTCTACGACCTTCATCAGAGGGCTTGGTAGATGTGTCGTTGTCTCCTCTCCAATCTAATGAAATCTTTGATTCACGCCATCAGGTACCTGTTCATCCTCGTCAGTTACATTCCTTTCCACCTGTGACGCGGTCAATAAAAATACGATCCAATTTATTCACCATATCAATTTTGCAACCTTTCGACACATTTTTTTTTCTCCCATGCTGCTGTCTTCGCTGCATAAAACCAGGACCGCAGTGCGATGCGATTAATTCCAAGAAACTCGAGACATTAGCCGCCGAAACGCCCAATTACCGGCGGTTGGTTGATTGTCTCATTATAGCTATAATGTCAATAATTGATTGTCCTAATCACGGAAACAAAACATTCAGATAGGTTCATAGAAAAACAAACGCCTGTGGATGGTACGAGCGGAGTATTGATATGCTCCGGTGTTTGTCATGTTTCACATTGTTTTGCAGCCTCGGAATGATCGAGGCAGTTTATACGTACTATCCAAAGCGATCAGATTTCGCCGAGTGTGAACTCAACGAAGAGGAAAAGGAACTCTTTTTGGATTTCCATAATGAATTAAGAGGAATAGTCAACCCTACAGCGGCAAACATGGAATATTTGGTAACAAATAATGGTTGTTAATTTCTACAGTAAAGGCCCCTATGCACTATGCAATTTTTTATGGCCTCACAATGCCGTGGTGAAACAACTTGCATCATTGACCTCTGAGACGTTACGAAGAATTCAGTTCCATTCTCCGCCCTATTTTTGGCCTGGATATTGTAACCAATACGGTTGACAATGTGATTAAACCTTCCACCTTGGGGACTGACTAAATTTCGTTTAGTCGCCAACCAACTTGGCGAGTTCATTTAAGAAAAAAAGTGAATAAATAAATGAGTGATTCAGGTTAAGGAATATCTGCGATTGTTTTGCTGCAAAAAGATGAAGTCAAATTAATATGTCTGTTTACCTTCAGAATATGTAGATTTTAGCTTTCTCAAATTTCAATGCGACGCGGCGCGGGCGCAGCATTTGACAGAAAGACCAGATTCGTACATCCGCAATCTTTATTGCGTTTTGATCGCTTAACAGCTGGCATCGATTTTGTTAGTTTTAGTTTGCTTCCTTAACATTTGCTAGTGCGCTGAGCATGTGCCGGGTAAGATTGTCTGTCTTGCAGTGAGTGTCAATGCAAAGTGCAAAGTTTAAAATTTCGTTTCCTGCGGTTGGGACGCTATAATTCTGGCGACCGTTGAATATGACTTATTGGCGACTTGTCTTTCTCAGTTAGTCGTCAAAAACGCGACCTAGTTTCTTTCCTTTTTTTTTTGCAATTCGAGCCCTGCAATTAGAGACATGTCAAGTATTCAGCGAAGTAAAATATCTGAAAGGTTCTTTTGACATGTGCTCATCGAAAACGAGACAAGATCACTTGAGTCCAGAAATTTCCATATTGACCTGGGACGTGGTCATTACGTTATACCTTGGAATATATCTATTTTTTTCTCTTTAGATTTGGGATGAGAATCTTGCAAACTTAGCTCAGATGTGGGTCAACAAATGCATCTGGGATCACGGGTTTCTCTTTTTCGGTGATGAATACCCGAAAGAAAAAAATGCAGCTTTCACTGAGCAACTAGGTGCGTTTATCATTATTCACATTTCAGTTTTTGTTGACTAATTAATGCATATCTGTGCGTATCAAAAAGAAACACTAATTCAAGGAGCTTTCGGCAATTAAAAGACTTTCAAATCACTTAATTGTTACAAAAAATAAAAGGCA
>BLAZ01000999.1:4227018-4229518 GCA_014633955.1 Acropora tenuis
GAAAATCTTGCACAGGTGTCATAAAGGAAATACTCCGGAACAAAAAAATGAAAAATTAACAAAAACACATTTGTGGAAATCGATCACAAACAAGATTTTAAGACAAGAAAGACCTAATCAATTTCTGCTGAAAGCCGGGGAACTTTCTAACAGCAAGAGTTTGAGGATTGAGTTTATTATTCAGACTTTATGGCCGGTCACTGTGCTGTGAGTTGCTGACTAACACGTCAGAGAATTTCATTTAAGTGTCACATGTGCATTCAACCAATGATATCATTGATTTATGGCTGTTAACTCCTTCCGAGTATGCAGCTCCAGCAACCCTAACGAAGACGGCGATAAGAGCGTAGCAAATCTGCACATTTGACGGTGCAAAAAAAGTAACTTTGACGCTTATTTTAGTTTTTTATCAACTACTTGAAATGACCTGTTTTGCAGCAGTGTTAATGGACGACGTAAGCACCTGACAACACTTTTCATTTTTATTCCTTCTAACCCCAAACCGTTTAGAACAATTTATTTCCAGAATATAGTGAATACACATTTTGCGACTCAAATGACTTGGAATAATCGAGAAATGATTCCAAAAACGTCGAGTTACATTTCTCGTTGTTGTCGACCGTCGTAGGTCCTTCAGTTCCCTGTTTTCGTAGCTCGACTGCTAGTTTCCAGTCTCACAAGTACACGAATAAGCAATTTAGTCAGTCACATGAGAGTAACAGATGAGGTAAGCAATAGTAAAGATGGAAGATTTATTGTTAACAGGGCTCATGTCTAACACAATATTGTCTCCAACTAAGAATGTAAAGTGCTTGATAAACTGAAACTATCCGTGCCACTCAACCAATAGAAATAATGCGTTCGTATCGTTGCTAATAACTGAGAGTGGTATACAAGCTGTTTAATTGCGGGATATACAGTCACACTTGAAATCCCAGAACTTTCTTATACGTAAGTCATTTACATATTTTGAAGGAACAGTCATTGAAGAGGTTATTACAGTAATTTTGGTGTAAAAGAGCGAACTTGGGTGAGGCGTCATTTAGACCAGTAAAAAACGAGCTAAGAGATGATAGAATATATTTTAGTAGGCACCTGTAAGACTGTTGTAGAATATGCTAATGAATCAAGATTGATCTGACTTACCAGTAGAACTGAGTTTCCTATCAGAGTTTTTCCTTCAAAAGAACTCTTCTTTATGGTTCGTAATCGTGCTTCACAAACTCGTCTGCTCAAGCAGCCCATGTTATACTGGGAAATTTAACCCCGAAACCTTAATATTGCGCAATTTCTTTCGAGGCAATTTATGCAGCTTTCCTTCAGTCACTAAATCCGCCCTGACAACGGATCCTTAATGTGGAGAGCTTAAGCAATGACAACGGCCTACGGAAACGAAAACGTCTCCTCGAAATATAACAGCTGAATAACTAGTATTTGGCTATTATTTAACTCCCTTCATTTCAGTGACTTACAATGTGAGCAAAGTATTTTACAACTTGACTAGAACGAAGGCGTCTTGAAAACAGAGAATGGTAGACCCACGCAGTGGTTTATCCTCACGTTCAGGTTAGTACATCCTCAAATGTGGTCATTTTTTGCTGTTATTTTGCAAAATACGACACTCAATAAAGTTATTTTTGGAAATGTCACGGGTACTTTCATTTTTATACATTTCTTTGCTGTCCTATATGAAACAACGATGTAAAATGACCAACTTGAAAGTCTGGAGGAGGAACGTCAACATTCTCGGGTTAACTTTTGACTTCTCTCTGTAAAATTCTTATCCAATAATGCCACTTCAATTTTTTGATAATTAATGCTAATCTTAATTCAAAGCGACTAAAACCAATTTTTTTTATATAGAATGAAATATATAGAATTTTGAAACGACCTCTTCGTTGTTGTCGTACTAGGCCCCCGAATGCTTTGTGACGCAATTGTAGCAATCACCGTTGCTATGTAAGTGCAAGAAATCTACATCAAAGTAAGAAATATACTATCAAAAATTCTGTCCACAGCAATCAGATTGCTCAGGAAGCAAAAGCTGTGTACTAAACCCTCTATTTATCCTCAAACGCATCGTACTTCATTTCGTTACAGTTTTAGCGTGTAAGAAACTTTAAGGATGACACTCGTTACAAAGAAGACTTAAGTGTGTTATATATTGGGGACTTCACTTGAAGATAACTGCGAATTCGAAAGCAAGACTGAAAAACGTAACAAGAAGTACATGAAATAATTTTCTTATCTCTCTCTCCACCCTGATGGAAGTTAACGGTCCCTAGCTATCAGAACGAAATCTCGCCAGTTTCTCCGCTTCAACAGTTAGAACAGAGGTAAATGATCCACTATAACTTTGTAAAGGCCTACAAAGAACTGTGGCCTTTCAAGCTAATCCCTTGAGCACAACGATTACTATGATAAGCTGAATCAAACACTTTGAGAATCAAACTTTCCAGACAATTCAGTCCTCAAATTACGATAGCAAGCGTCTTGCCGT